>JAOEHQ010046504.1:0-11491 GCA_025447715.1 Asclepias incarnata
GGTCCTGCTCCTGCTAATGAGGGTGAGGTTCAAATGGTGAACAAGCCTGAAGCACAATGGACTGATGATGAACGTAAGCTTGTCAACCTTGACAATAAGCTTAGGGCCATCATCATTTCCACACTTCCCACAAACATCATGAAAACTGTGATCAAACTTACTTCTGCCAAACTTGTTTGGGATACTTTATGTATTCAATTTGAAGGAACAGAAGAAGTAAGGGCCAACAAAAAGATAGATTTAAAAAGATCTTATGAAACTTTCTTTGCAAAACCATCTGAGTCTCTTAGTGATACATACAATAGATTCAAATGTCTTTTGGATGACATGACCAATGTAGACATTGTCATGGATGCTTATGAACTCAATCATAAGTTTCTTGATATTCTTCCTTATAAGTGGCAAGGATTGAGACAAATTTTAAGAAATAATGGGTCTTTAAAAAACTCATTCTCTTCAATCTCTGTATGGAGTGTTTCAATTCGAAGAAAAAGCTGCTGCCCAAGTAAAAAGGGCTGAAGCAGACTCCAGAAGAAATGATGTCTTAACTCCATCTGGTGCAAGTTCATCCAACTCTGCCTCATCCACTTCCTTGGCATTAATATCAGCAGAAAATGTTGATATTATTTCTAAAGATGTCAGAGAAGCTGATGAAGCAACTCTGAACTCAATAATGAACTTTGCAAGTTCACTTGATCCAGAAGAAAGAAATGAACTGGTAAATGAGTTCATGGAATTTGCATTAGTTTCTGGTTCCAAATACGCAAAGAAGTGGAGGAAAACTGGTCCAAGTTTCAAAAACACTGGTGTGTTTGACAAGTCACAAGAGACTTGTTACAAGTGTGGAAAGAAAGGTCACTATCAGAAGGAGTGCAGATCAGCTCCTTTGGCAACTCAAAAGGAGGGTGATTCAACCTACAAATCCAAGTATTACAAGCTCAAAGCTCAAATAGCCACTACATCAGAACCTACTGAAAAGGGATTTGTTGCTGAAGAAAAGGACTGGGCCGATTCTGATGATTCATCAGATGATGAAGTCATAACACAAATGTGTTTTATGGCTACTACCGATGACACTGCTGTTAACAAGGATCAAGTGTCAAATGGCCAATGGGTCTTTGTTACTCTTAAGAAGGTAACAAACTTTTCTGAATCACCTGCTGATATCCAAAAAGGGATATATGAATCACTTATGTGTGATTTTCAGTTTGTTGAGCAAACCCGAGCAGATCTTGTAAAGAAAGTACAAACTGCTAAGGAATGTCTCAACAACAACTCTGCTCAACTCAAGGAGTTGAAAGATATTCAAAAGACCTTAGAAACTCAAAAATATGTTAATTCTATTCTGTCTAAGGAAAATGTTGATTTAAAAAACTGATAATGAATCTTTGAAAGAACAAATTGCTGATTTGAAAAAGATTTGTAACTCATGGACAAAATCAACTAAAATGACTTTCAACTGCATTGAAAGGCAGATTCCACATCAAGTAAAAGCTATACTTGATGGTGATTTCAAAACTGCTGCCTCACTTTCAAACTTTCAATTTGGAAGTGTAAACAAAGATGATTTTGAAGGCTTAGGTTTTGAAAACAAAAGCGATGATGAAGTATCATCCAATGAAGAATTTGATGAATTAATTGAAAAAGAAATTCAAGAAAGAAAAGATCAAATTCCTGTTCGACCAATGGGAAGAGTACCACCACCTGCTGTTTATCATGATCCAAAGAAAAAGGGAATGATTATTGCTGACGTAGCTAAACGTCCACAAAGTTGGAATAAACCTATGACTTTTAAGAAACAACAATATCTTGCTGGTACTCCCCCACCAAAACCTTCTTATTCCCAGAATAAGAATGGTGCTTCTTCATCTAGTGGAAAGAAAATTGCTGAACCTTCTATTAAAGAACTTTCCATTAGATTGAGTTCGTTGACCAACCAAGTAAAACAGTTAAAAGAAAATGCCCGGAAAGGCTCTGGTCAAAAGTCACCAGTACAAAAAGGTGCTGGTGAGCAAACTCATGCTGCTAATGATTATACCAATGGTAAAAAGTCATTTGTGGTGAAAAAGGACAAGGATGTCACTCTGGCTGACACTGGAAGTTCCAAAGCCTCGTCCTCATCATCAAATAAATTAACGTCTATTAGTTCAAAAGCTTCTACTGATGAATCCACTAATGTGTGGATTCCAAAGAGGAACTAATTAATTTATTTTGTCATGCAGGGAGATTTCAAAAAGGAAGTTTGGCATCTAGACAGTGGGTGTTTCAAACACATGACAGGCAATAAATCCCTGCTGACAGAACTCAAAAGCTGTCATGGTCCAGCAGTAGTTTTTGGTGATGATTCTACTGGCATGACTGAAGGATATGGTGTAGTATCCAACGGTCAAATAAAGTTTACTAAGGTTGCTTATGTAAACGGTTTAAAACATAATCTCATCAGCATCTCTCAACTCTGTGATGCTGACTTTGAAGTACATTTCACCAAGCTTCAAGGAATTGTTTTAAACGTCAACAAAGAAGTTGTGCTGATCGCTCCCAGAACCAAAGATGTCTATATACTTGATATGACTCCCATTATCCCTGATAATGACATTTGCTTCTATGCTAAGGCATCAGCAGATGTGAATTGGCTTTGGCATAAGCGTTTATCTCATCTCAACTTCAAAACCATCAACAAATTAACAAAAAGGGATCTTGTAACAGGTCTTCCTTTTGTTACTTTTACAAAAGACAAGCTTTGTGCTGCTTGTGAGAAAGGCAAATCTCATCGTGCAACATTCAAGACGAAGCAAAACTTCTCAATTAATCAATGTTTTCATCTGTTACACATGGATCTCTTTGGACCTGTAAATGTTCAAAGTATTGCTGGTAGCAAATATACTTTGGTTATTGTTGATGAATTCTCAAGATATACATGGGTGTATTTCTTAAGAAGAAAAAGTGATGCTGCTGACAAGATCATTTCATTCATTAAAAGAATGGAAACTCTCAACAACATCTTGGTTAAGGAATTAAGAAGTGACAATGGCACTGAGTTCAGGAACCAAAAGGTTGAAAACTATTGTGAAAACAAGGGTATTTCACAGAACTTTTCAAATGCAAGAACTCCTGAGCAAAATGGTGTTGCTGAAAGAAGAAACAGAACATTGATTGAAGCAGCAAGAACTATGCTCAGTGAGTCAAGTCTTCCAATGCAATTTTGGGCAGAAGCAATAGATACTGCGTGTTATACACAGAATCGGTCCATAATTGTAAAGAGACATGGGAAGACTTCTTATGAAATGTTAAGAAAGAGGAAGCCTAACATCAACTACTTTCATGTTTTTGGTTGTCCTGTATTTGTGCTGGACAACAGAAACAAACTTGGAAAGTTTCAAGAAAAGGCTGAAGAAGGATTCTTCACTGGCTACTCTAACAAAGGTAAGGCCTATAGGTATTTTAGTATACCTAGACAAACCATTGATGAATCAATTCACATGACTTTTGATGAAAGCTCTTCAGTTTTACTATCTCTTTCAAAATCAAAAGTTAATACTTTCTTAACAAAACTGTTTCCTGAATCTTCTGCTGATATCTCATCAGTAGAAATGAATGTTAAAAATTCCTTACCAGTTATATCATCAGAGGGTATTGAAATTGGAATAGAATACGTACCTGCTTTTACATATGTTGTTGAACCATATGTATCTCACACTATTTCATCTCCTTTGAGTGATCATCAACATGTTTATGACAAAACTGCTGATGATCCTACTACTGATATTTTTCAAGATGCACTTGACACAGATCTAAGTATTATTGAACATCTTCAAGACTCCTTAGTTGAAGTAATTGTTCAAAGTCAAAGTGCTTGCCAAACTCTTGCTAGCAAGAAGAAACTGCTGTTATCAACACAGTAGCATTCAAACCAAGTTCATCAGCTGTTCCTCAAGCCAAATGGACTAAGGAACATCCCATTGAACTTGTGGTGGGAGACATACAAGAGGGTGTTCAAACAAGGAGTAAATCCACCAGCAACACTTGGTTATATGTCAATTTTCTTTCGCTGATGGAGCCTAAGAAAATCAAAGAAGCTTTGGAAGATCCATGTTGGGTTAAGCCTATGCAAGAAGAATTAACTCAATTCGAAAGCCAAAAGGTTTGGAGGCTAGTTCCTCCACCAGAAGGAAAAACTGTTTTTGGTACTCGTTGGGTGTTCAGAAACAAAATGGATGAAGATGGAATTGTGATTAGAAACAAAGCCAGATTGGTAGTCCAAGGATTTGCACAATCAGAAGGAATTGACTATGATGAGACTTTTGCTCCAGTAGCAAGACTTGAAGCCATAAGAATATTTCTTGCTTATGCTGCTTACAAGAACTTCACTGTTTATCAGATGGATGTGAAGAGTGCCTTTCTCAATGGTGAACTTAAAGAAGAAACATATGTTTACCAACCACCAGGTTTTGAAAGCTCAACTAATCCACACCATGTGTATAGATTAGATAAAGCTCTCTATGGCTTGAAACAAGCACCTCGAACCTGGTATGACACTCTTTCCACATACCTGCTGACAAACAATTTTACTCGTGGTACTATTGATAGCACCTTGTTTCTGAGTAAACATAAAGGTGATGTGATTCTTGTACAAATTTATGTTGATGACATAATTTTTGGCTCTACCAACCCAAAGTTGTGTAAACGTTTTGCAAAACTCATGACCAAAAATTATGAGATGAACATGATGGGAGAAGTAAATTATTTTCTTGGTCTTCAAATAAAACAGCTCCAAAATGGAATTTTTATAAATCAAGAAAAGTATATTTACGATATGTTGAACAAATTTGAAATGAATCAAAGTTCTCCCATGAAAACACCAATGTCTACATCTGAGAAACTATCAGCAGATCCAAATGGAGTTGCTGTTGATTCTACTCATTATAGAAGTATCATAGGATCTCTGATGTACTTAACTGCTAGTAGACCAGATATTATGTTTTCAACATGTTTATGTGCAAGATTTCAATCAGATCCAAGGAAGTCTCACTTAACTGCTGCTAAAAGAATTTTGAGATATTTAAAGGGAACCCCAAGTCTTGGTCTTTGGTATCCCAAAGACTCTGGGTTCGATTTAATTGGCTATTCAGATTCTGATTATGCAGGTTGTCAATTGGATAGAAAGAGCACAAGTGGAGGATGTCAGCTGGTGGGAGGAAAACTCACCAGCTGGTCAAGCAAAAAGCAAAATACAGTCTCCACTTCTACTGCTGAGGCAGAATATGTTTCTGCTGCCAACTGCTGTGCACAAATATTGTGGATGAAAAACCAACTTGCTGACTATGGTCTTTCGTTTTCAAAAATCCCAATATTTTGTGATAACACAAGTGCTATTGCAATCTCTGAGAACCCTGTTCTACATTCAAGAACAAAACACATTGATATCAGGTATCACTTTATAAGAGATCATGTCATGAAAGGAGAAATTGAATTACATTTCATTCATACTGATGAACAACTTGCTGATATCTTCACAAAACCTTTGGAAGAAAAACGATTTTTATATTTAATCAGCATGTTGGGAATGTTAAATCTTGATCCTTCTGATCACAAGTCTACATAAAATACTTTTATGTAAAACTGCTGATGAAACTCATCAGCAACAAAACTCTTGTGAAAATTAAATGATACTTTCTTCTGATATTAAATGTGAGGTGGGCTATTTATGGCCACAAAAAGAACATCGTATATCTGAAACCTTAAAATATTGATACTTTTTATGGCGGGAACTGTTAATGTTTGAAAATGCCCCTCTGAGCACTGTAGCGCCGTAACTGCATTTAATGCAGTTGCACTTTTTGCAGACCATACGTATTCTCAAACGGCTAACATGTATCAATTTTCAAAATTAATCATCAAATATGTCTAATCATATCCCCATAAACGGTTTGATAAAAGATTGCTTATAGATATATTGTATATATCTATAACCTTTTGTGAGTATAAATAGGGATTAAAAGATTTACTTGTCAAAATTACCATCTACTAAATCTTTTATTTTCTCTCAAAATTAGTTTAAGTCTTTCGAAAATCTCTCAAAGAATTTCAAAACCCTTAAAACTTTTTTTTCAATCTCACAAATTCAATCAACAATGGACTCTCAATCTTCCCCAAAATCTCCATCACACACATTCATGGTTGGGTCTGTACCAATCACCACTGAAGTACAACTCGAAACCACTACTGTACAACCCACAACCACCAATGTACCACTACAAACCTCCACTCCCACCAAACCAAACACACCCACTGCTTCCTCATCATCCAAAACACCATCACCACCACAAAAGAAAAAGAAACAGGCAAGAAAAACTGTGATTGATGCTGAACCCATCTCGGTTGTATCTCCTACTGGAATCCAAATCAAACCATCTTCTTCCTCATCTTCTAAGAAGAAGAAGATTGATTACCCTCTACAAAAAGATACAACTCATCCTACCATTTTTGCTCCTGGTGATATCAAATCACATTCATCTTTTTCTTCTAAAGTTACTCCTGCTGATATTCGGTTGGGTGCAAATAACTTTATGGCTGTTGATTCCATTCCTGAAGGAACTCGTGGGTATGGACAAATTTTTAGGTATTTGTGGAATTCACCTGTCTCTAAGGCTCTGTCCATCAATACCTCAAAGATGTACTATCATCTACTTCAAGAATTCTGGTGGACAACTCATTATGATGAACCCACAAAATCAATCGAAGGTACTGTGCTTCGGGGTTCACAAAACATCAGCATTGATGCTGATGTTGTAAGGGATTCTCTCAAGTTAAACTACTTGAAAGAAGGAGAAAGGTATTCTTCACCAGCAACTGCTGATGAATGGAAGAAGGCTCTGCTGACCGTTGGATACAATTTCAACTTTCAAGATGAGGAAAAGAGAGAAAAAGTCCCTAACACTCCAAAGAAAAGGGAATTGCCAGGTGTATACCACTTTCTGCTGGCAACAATCATTCAATGTTTGGGAGGCAACTCTGGTTCCTTTGATCAAGCCAACCAGTACAATATGCAAATCTTTGAGGCTTTGGTCACTGGTAGAAGGATTGACTTTGCTGCTGTCATTTTCCAAGATATGGTCAGCAAGGTAACCCATTCACCCAGAGTTACTACTGTTCCTTTCTCTCATTTCTTCTCTTTAATTATCAAAAATCTTTTGGGAATTGCTTTATATCATCAGGAAGGCTATTCTTATCAAAAGCCATCAAAAATGAATTTCTCTGTTTTTAAAGTCAATGCAAATGCTCACATTGCACCATTGACTCCTTTTATAAAAAGATTTCTCCATGAGCTTTTTCCTCAAGAATACCCTGCTGATGACTCGTCTGTGGTAGCTCAAAAAAGTGAGGACTCCACAGCAAGTCATCAGGTCCAAAGATTGCCACAAAGGGAGTCTCAGCTGGAAACCCCACCAGCGAGTCCAACCTCCCAAAAACGCACCAAGGCAAGGACCTCAACCCTCAAAGAATCACAACCTGCTGCTGTCCCAAAACAACAGCAGGTACCAAAGGGTAAACCTACTAAGAAGTCCTCATTGCCCAAGGACATAGAAACCCAACCATCCCACCAGCAGCCTCCAAAAAGACTGATGGGTTGAAACGGAAACAGCAAGCAACTCTCCCGAAAGCTTCTGTAGGTAGGGAGAGTGAAGATAAAGGGTTACCCGAGCCCATTAGAAGTGTGTCTAAAACAACACCGATCGCCACATCTTCTAAACCATCTGAGTCAGCACCTCCTAAGGGATTAGTTATATCACAAACTAGTCCTGAGGCTGCGAAAACTGATTCCGATGAATCAGCTGATAAAACACAATCAGCTGACAAGGGTCACCAATCCCCACAACAAATTTCAAGTTCTTCTGAACAGGTCTTAGAAACAGAGATTGTTCATGCTGCTGATGTGGAGTCTTCATCATCAGAGGAAACTGAGCTAGATTTTCTTATGGGTGCCTCTGGTGAAACTCCCAAAGAAACTGACAAGCTTATTATCAAAGATTTCCAGCTGATTGATGAAGAAGAAGAGGTGGATGTTGAAGAAGTCTTTGATCTCAATAAAGAGATTCCATTGGTCAGAAGAAGAAGACCAGCAGTAACTGCTGAAGAGGTGCTGATACCTGCTGCTACATCACCTGCTCATGAAACTCTTCCTAGAAGACCAGATCATCATCCTGAACCATTCTATGTCTTCTCTCAAAGCTTAGAAACTCCTCTAGATTTCAGTCAAAGCATTCTAGAACAAGTTGGAGGAATTTCTATAGCAGAATCAAGAAGAGTTCATCAACATTCCACAGCAGTTCCACTAGCACAACCACCACCAGCCCAATCACCACCTGTTGCTTCAACTTCTAATATTGAAGCAGCAGCAGTTCAAGAAGAAGAACCAAAACCCAAAGTTACCAAGAGTTGGGTAACTTTGAGAGATATGATGGACAAAACTGATCAAATCGTTCTTCTTGAAAGTATTCATGGTGAACAGATTGTGGAGATGCGAAAAGATCTTCTCAACACCATTGGGTTCAAGGCCAATGAGATCACAAAGCTCTCAGGATCTATTAGTCAGGTACAAGCTCTATGGAAAGACATCAAAGCTTCATTGTTAGAAAAACCAGCAACTCTGTCACAAGAGTTTATTGATTTCCAGCAGACGCTTCAACAGAGCTTTGATGATTTCAAATCAGTGTTAGGAGAAGAGAAGATTGATTATGCCCATATCAATCGTTTCATCAACAAGGTTGATACCCTTGAACAGACTGCCAGCAACCTCTGCAACAAAGTTCAAGAACAATTGTCGAGTGAAACTAACGTTGAAGAATCTCTCAAGACTCATGACTCAACAATTGGCTCTATCGTTGAAGCAGTTAATAACCAATCTCAAGCCTTTAAAGATGCTGCTGAAGTGCAAAGAGGCTTGATTAATGCTTTTGGTAGCTTAATGAACTCTGTTGAGAAAAGTGTCTTCACAATTGCTGATAGACAGAAACTTGATCAAGTTTCTAAAGACACAACAGAGATTCTGTCTCTTCTTCGTGCTTCTGCTGCTTCTAAGGGAGAGAAAGAGAAAGAGCCATCAGCACTTCAAGAGACAGACTTTCCCAAGTGGCAACCTTCTGATGAATTTATTCAAGAAGCCGCTAAAGCTGAGGGAGAGAAATCCACTGCCACTGATGTTCAGCAACAAATTCTGAATGTAGAAGACTATTCTTCTCCAACTCATGCTGTTATCATTGACAAGGGAAAACAAGCTGCTCAAGCAACAGAAACTTTTGTTCAATCTCTTGACACTTCGGACAAGGTGGTCAGACAAATTGCTGAAGCTCAAAGGATAGAATTAGCAGCTCAAGCTCAAAGGATTGAACTCTCTCATGGTGCTGCTATTGGTGAAGGATCAAGCACAGCAGAAACACTTATGAAAGAAGATGATCCTAAGCCAGAAGTCCTTGCCGCAGCAACTCAGATCAGCATGTCTGAACTTGAGCAAGTAAAACAAAGGGCACTTCAATTAGAAGCTGATGCTAAAGAAGCTCAAAAGTTGGCAGAAGAAGAACTGGTTGAGGCCCAAGACAAAGAAACCGCTGACTATCATAAAAAGCTTTCTGTTGAAGAGTCTCAAACTCTTATCATGAAGTCAGTGGAGAAGAAAAGGAAAAGGGAACATGGGGAGAGGGCAAGATACAATTTGCTGATCAAAAACCGACGTGCATCACAAAAGATTACAAGTGTAACGGTTACTCCATCAGCAAATGATCAAGTCCATCTAAGCATAAAAAGACAAGGAGTAGCACTTCAAGATATCATTGCAAATGTTCAAGAGAAAGATCTTGGTACAACTGAGTGGATTGAAATATATTCACTAGTTGCTCAGAAGAAGTCTATTGCTGCTCAGAAGCTAAAAGAACTACTCAATAGATACTTTTGCAAGATCTCTGCAACAGAAGCAAAACTTGTAATTACTGACTCCATTCTCAAACTTCCTACTGCCAGTATCCCAATTATAAAGCCTCCCACCAGCAAGAAAAGGAAGACTATGTCAACAAAAGAAAGACAGGAGACTCCAATGCAAGAAGACACAGAGTTCCTGATCAATACCAATCTTCCTGCTGGTACAACTGTTGGTGCTCATGGTGATGTTATTCTAGAACCTGAGTTTGGAATGTTTTATGAAACATTTAGCTCAGGAATGAGGTTTTATCGTGAAAGCGATCTAAATCTCACAGACTCTGAGACATTACTGAACATGTACCATATTTGCACTACCATCAGCAACCACTTGCTTCTGTCTTCAAAGATGTTAGAAGAAATCAAGAAAAGAAAACATGAAGACATCATCAAGAGGTTCTATGCTGGTGAATTAGATATTAAGCCACAACCTTCACAACGAATGTAATTTTTATATCTTATCATCTGTAACTTTTACCTTATATAAAAATATGTGAAGTCTTTTGAAAAGAAGCGTGTGTGCTCATTCAAGGATTTACTTGTTTTAACTTAGTTAAATAGGGAGAGATTGTTAGTCCAAAAGGACTTATGATTTTACTTTAGTTAAAACAAGTTGCTGATAGATTGATTATCAGCTGGTATAAGGATATAACTACTGATGAGGTTCATCAGCTATTATACACTTATACATACTTCGATGATTTCTAAGGAAAGATGACCCATCAGCAGAAGCCAAAGGAAGAAGCTGATGAAAGAAACGCAACTGTTAAGAGGAATTAACATTGTGTTTAACAGATTCATTGAAGACACATCATCAGCAGATATTGTCAAATAGTTGCTGATAAAGAAAAGACAAACCCGACAGGATCCAATATGTCACATCTCTGACATACTGGTAGGCCCAAACGTTATCCTAGGATCATTACATCTGTCCAATCTTGTTGTGACATGTGTATTGTTCCATACCTTTAGTCAACTGTCGTATGCCTATATAAAGGAACCATATATTCCTTTATTTAGTTGTCGAATATATTGTCTTTCACTGGGGATTTTATTTATAACTCTTAGTTCATAAATATAATCCATCAGCAGTTTTTGTTATACAAAAACTGTGAAGTCAATGAGAAGTGTTTAAGATTAGTACTTGCTATTTAATCTTTTATTCCGCAACACTTCTTGTAATTCTTTGATTATTCATTAATAAAGAATTCCATTGAAAATTACTTTGCATTGTCAATTTTCAATATTGCTGTTGTTGTTTGGTGTTTAATTAATCCTTACAAAGATTAATTGCCTTCTAAACGTTTACGTGGACAAACACTTATAATTTAATTTTACTTATTATTTATTTTTTATACATTAACTAATCTATTTTAACATGGTTGAAAATTTATCTAATTTATGTATACTTAAATTAATATCGTTGTGTGATTATATATGTTTTCGTTGTATATAGATTGATAATAATAATAATATTTTTTTTCTAAACAAATTTAAAGATAATAAACCAATAAAGAAAAAA
>JAOEHQ010046505.1:0-11491 GCA_025447715.1 Asclepias incarnata
TCAGTAAGTATGTATATATTATCGATGTATATATATTAATATATATGTATATATATGTCACTGTAGGTTAACCGGTTAACCGGTTTTTTTTGACCGGTTTTTGGTTAACCGGTTCCTAACCGGTTAGGGGAAAAAAAGGCTAATCGGTTCCTAACCTACGGTTAATCCTAACCTATAACCGGTTATTACTATTTCGGTTAATAACTGGTTCGGTTATCGGTTACAAATCGGTTCGGTTCGGTTAATCGGTTATTTTTGACACCTCTAGGTGTTGGGAGAATAATTACAAAATTTATATACTGTATATATATGTATATGTAAAAGACGCATGCAACATGGTGACATCATGAATTTAGACATTCATTTAGTGGAGTTACATAGAGAGAGAGAGTTGATAACGTGCCTTTTTAATAGATATATATACCGATAACATTATAATATTATAAGGAAACATTATAACATTAGGATATATATCAACATTATAATATTCTACACAGATATATATACCGATATCATGTGACAAAGCATTATTCAGGTCGATCCGGGTCGACCCGGGGGTGAGATTTCTGACCTGAAACTTTTATTGGGTCGGGTCAGGGTCAGAGTTTTTCAACCCGTCAACCCGACCCGGGTCGACCTGATTTTTTCGGGTCGGGTTTCGGGTCGGGTTTCGGGTTCGCGGGTTCGCAGTGCCACACATACTATGAATATATACTAGTGATTGCTGTCAACTATTTGGGGCATATTTTAACCAGCCCATGAACTTATTATGAAAATCACATTGAAAGAATTATCGATCATGGATCATGGATATCAGATTGACTTTTGCATAGCATACACTTTAGCTCTCCATGTTGTTCCGACGTGCTAAAGTTATCTTGGTTTTTAGTTTGTCTATAAGAAAGCACGTAACGCTTTTGTATGGTTTCAAACTTTCAAGAATTTGGTTCGAAGTGTCTTTAAGATTATAGTAACCAACATCACCCGTCAGGCCGTCAAGAGCCTATATCTTACAAGAATACATGTCTCCAGATCCTTGTCTATGTTGTCTTTGGCAATATCATGATACCCATTTAACCAACTCAAAGTTACCCCATTATTTAGGATAAATGACATCATTGGTTCCCAAAAGCAATTTATGGAATACAGGGGTAGAAACTAGAGGTAAATGAATAGGTCAATATTGGATTATGCCCTTACTTCAACAAATACGAATTAACGAAAAATATTGGCTAATAAAACGAACGAGTGAGATGGGTCGAACGGGTCAGAAGTCCATCAAAGCGTTACAATTCAACCTGTACCAGAAATTGCTCATTTTAACCTAAGCCCATTTTGACATGTTATCCAAACCACCTAACCAAAACATTTGGCCACCTCATTGTATGGGACTATGGGTGATTATTAGAGATGGTTTGTGTTATGGTTTCAGATCTAATCAGGGCATTAAATCCAATGTATGAGTACTTTTGATTGCACATATATCTTTTCTATGATCACTATGACCACTGGCTAATAATGGTTGACTTATTACAATGATTGGAAAATCATAATATATGGAAACTAAAACACAAATTAGTACTTAAGCAAGCACAAGCTCAATGCATATGAGCATATTCAATCAGGTAGAGTTACCATTGCAAATAAATGAACAAATAAATTAACTCTATAGACACCTTAAACTTCTTGTTCTTATGATGAAGCCTTATATTAATACATAAGATAATATTATAGTGGTACTCGCGCAATGCGGCGGCGGCGTGGTGGCGGCGGCGACTGTTGGTGGTGATGATGGCGTTGAGTGGTATAGATAATTGATGAATGGGGCAGTGGATATATTTTAGAAGATAAGGGACTTGTGGTGTAAATTTATTTATTAAGGATAGAATGATAATTTCGTATATAGAAATTATCTAACTGTTCAACAGGGTGTATAATTTTTCTATAGAAGTATAGATGTTATCTAAGGAACAATAGTTGCTAGATTGAATATGGAAATTTGTGCTTATGAGTTGAAACAAAACGTTGCATAGAAAGCGAGGAATCATTTTGATAATCTCGATTGAACAGATTAAATCCACATTGATCCATACCTCTTCATCACTTACTTTTTTTGTTCTTTTAGTTTTAGATATTTGTGAGTGTGAGATCCCCCATTGATTTGAGGAGCATGTATCGACATGCCTTCCATGAATTCAATGTATATTTGTAGAGAGTGGCATTCTTGTCATTGTATAGATTTTCTATATGTTTTTTTTATATATATAGAAACAAGTGTAAATAATTGGTAAATGTTACTTGTTATTAGTTAGTTTTCTCCAAGGTAGTAATTAAACATCAATCCCTGGATTTTAACCGAGACCTTCAGAGAGGAAAATTTCTCACCTTCTTTTTAGATCACTAGACCAAGAACTCATTGACAATCTTGTCATGGTTAGTTGTAGGATGGAAAAGAATTCATTTGATGTCTTTGTGAAAATATTTAATGCTAGACTAAAATATGGACATAAAAATATACATAATTCATTAAATGTTTAACATATGAAGTTTATGATTTCCATTACTATTACGTCTTCATCATATTTTAGGTCCAGTTTTAGTTACGCCAATTTGACCAACATAATTTCTCTTATTATTAACTTCTTCTTTTTTCTTTTTTTTTTTAAATTTATTTAAAACGACGTGTTTCGAATCACCTTCAACTCACTATATAAGGGTGAGTGTCGCTCAGGTAGATTGGAGTTTGACTTCCTTTCAATCTACAAATGTCATAATTCATAACTCATGTATCCTTTGCATAAACTCAGAAGTCCAACTAATTAGTGTTGCTTTCCGATACAGAATTTAGGGTAAAATGTCCCATGATGATCACCAAGTTTTAGCTCATTAAAGATTAAACATTTTGCTTTTGTTGTGTCTTTTAAGTATTTCTATTACTTTTAACAGTTATATGAAATAAAATAAGTACACATTAATAGTAGTTTCTTTCGGGAAACAGTCTTTTTACTTTAAAGTAGATGTATGACTGTTTACGTTTCATTTCCTCGATATCCCGTCTTTAACGGGATTGAGTATTGTTGTTGTAATACTAGTGTCTTTGAATAGGTTAGATAACACAATCTGAATTCAAATGTTGTTAGGATTTTGGGGTTTTATGGCCTAAAAATATGTATGGACGTATGGAGCAAATTTGTAAATGTGTAGCATAGATGAGATTCTCTCATATCAAGAAGATAACACATTTAGAAGCCTAGGTGAATTCCCCCATCACTTTCTTTATCCAAATTGTCTTCATTCCTTAAACATTGTCCACTTTGGTTTAACTTTGTATAGTCATTTTCAAGAAATAAACTTATGGAAGCCAAAAGATCCACAATCTTTATTGCATAAAGTACAAGTTACAATAGCATTCTTGTTTTGGGGTTCTAGATATTGATTATTAGTTAAAGAAGAAATTACCTTGTATTTTATAAATATATTCAATTTCATTACAATTCTTTTGTTTGCCCCCATCTTTAGACCCCATATCCCCATGAAGCACTTGTCTTGGAAGAAAAGCCCATTTGCTTCGTTTGAAAAAGCAACCACTTTCTAAGGTACCTTCTTCCCCTTTTTAGAAACCATGGAAGATGAGATACTATCATTAACTTCCCACTTGTCCATATCAAAGGCTCTTATTTCCATCTCATTTTTCTTAAATACACTTCTTAAAGTATAATAATTTATACACAGTGTATAACTGTTTATCGTACAGTGAGGGGTGTATTTGAGAAAAAGGGGTGGAAATAGATACTCACATATCATATTGTTCTTTTACGTATTTGAAATATCAAGGTTCCATTATCCATTCATTCATTAGGATACATTGTATAAAGCTTATAAGCACAATTTATAAGTGTTAAGACACTACACATTAGTTATTTTTATGTTCTTATGTTTTAATCATTCACTCTTAATATGAGACATACATTATGTATAACATCATTTTATGAAAGGATGATGGACGTTAGAAACTTAATGAGACCATATCAATATGAGTTTCTTTGCAAAATTTGTCGGCGCTCGATTAGTTTGCTAAGTAAGTGTGTGTTAAGAATTGTAACAGGGTTGAATAGACGTCAAGGGTAATAGATCGATGGCCGGCAAGTTTAAGAATTGCATCACGTTATGTTGCGCGAAAAAGCCTTCGGTAAGAGCTTCTATATCCCAAGTGTTATGTTTCCATCAATGTCTCATGAAACAATGTGTACTACCATGACTTAAAATTCCTATCAAATTCGAAAACCTTTCATAAAGGGTCATCAGGGTTCATGTCGAGACCTAATACATTCTTACTTTTGGTACGTTTATGACTCAATTGTCGAAAACTACGCAAGACCTATTAAGCGCGTCGCGTCTCATGCTTGCAAACTATTTGAAAGCTGTTGACACTCAAATATGTGATTTCGAAATCATGCTTGTAAAAATATCAATAGAATGTTGTGATAGTTTTCCTTAAAAAAGTATACAAGTACAACTATTACACTAAAAGAGATCAGAGTTGTTCCACTTCATCTTTTATAACCAAACTAACAACATATAAACAAATTATAGGGTTATTTTCACGAATCGTCCATGTGTTTTGTCATTTCTCAAAAATAATACATGTGCTTTTTTTTTTCCTCAGTAAACATCCCCGAACTTTCATATTTTTTATCAGTGCTCGTCCCTCCATTTATTTTCAATTAGTTGACCCCTATTAAGTCCCCAACGTGCTTTGCATTTGAGAGAATAATTGTCTTTTCATCGGTTTCCTTAGCTATTTTTTTCCTAAATTCTTTACAAAAAGTATTTCTCTTATTTTTTTATAAAAAATATATATATATATATAAAAGGGTTTGAAAACGACCATGGATAGCCCTGTTAGATCGCATACAAATGAATCAAAAACTTGTCTTACATAGACAACCTGAATAAGAAAACCTCATCCGTATTTAAAAAATAAATAAACATGATGACTAATGAAACTATGTTATCTTCGTATACATATATTTATTCTCTATTTCTATCATATATAAAGCAAAGTTGTTTCTAATTATTTTTTTTTAATTAAACCAATGTGGCAAACCATGACTTCTTCATGTACTCATGTAGAGAATTTTTATATAATATAATATATAAAGAATGTAAGTGAAAAAAATTAGAAAAAAAATATTTTAATAAGAAAAAAGTATTTTTGGTCTTTTCATGTGACAGAGTGTTGTGAGAAAACGATGAAACACGAGGATGATTTGTGATAATTAACTAAGGGAACATGTGAAAAGACAATTACACCCTCACGTGCAAGCATGTGGAAGACTTAACGGGAACAACTAATGAAAAATAAACAAAGGGACGGGGGCCGATACAAAATAAAAGTTCAGGGATGTTAACTAAGGACAAAAAACACAAATATTATTTTTGAGAAGTTGACGAATCACAAGACGATTTGGGTTAACCGTCTTTCAACTCCCACTACCGAACACTTTACACTCGTTGTCATATACGTCATAACTCATACTTCAACCGATCAAACAGCTATAGTCCCTTGGGAGGTCACAAGGCGCACAAACAATGCAAAATTGGGTGTGTCAAACATTAAATATGTCAAATTTAAAGTCAAACTTAAACTCCATGTGAAATAGTTAATAGTCATATACTTCTTCCATTTCAGAAAATACAATAATTGATTTCACGTATAAGCTACTAGTTATTCACTTATATGACTATTGAAATGTATAAAAATATTGTTGAAAATGTATAATATGTATCAAACTTCAAATAGGTTTTAAAAAAAAGGGGGTAAAGGAGGACACTATGTCCCCGAAACCATATTGATCACCATAAGGTTTTTGATATCGGTGAAATACCTTCATTTAATAACTACATGATTTAGGCATCTCTAAAGATTGAAACCACATCTCTCAACTTTACATGTGAGCCCAAACTGCATTGATAATAGGTATCACTCCATCTATTGATGGATTGGTCTTCAAATAGGATTATTACAGGCCTCAAACTTAAAATAAAAATGTTAATACTATTTTATACATATGAATATACGTGGCGTCTATATAGTCTACCACGTCTAACTTACTTCATTAATTTAGAAGATTTTAATTAGTCGGATATACATTATAGTTATTTTTAAAAGTTGAATACACACAATAAACAAATTTTAAGTTTCATATATATTATAGATTTTGACTTGTAATTTGATATATTTTTAGAAACTTAACCCATTTAACTAATATAAATCCTCTAACAAAACAATTCTCAAAAAGCATGTTAGCAATAAGTGAGCTTATTAATAAAATGTAATACTTCTATTTAAGGAATAAAGAGTAACAAAACAAAATGTGGATTACTTCATACACTAAATTATTTCTTTCTTATATTAAAATATTAAAATTATATATAAAAGTCAATAGTATTCGATAGGCACTTTCCCTATGTGGCATATATAACAATCATGATGATTCATGATGCCTTTTAAATGACTAGAATGGACAACTATAAGGATAAGAGTCGCTCATGTAGTTTTCTTTATTTATTGGGTTTTATCACTTTGAAAGTAAAGTAAAAACATGGAGTTTTTTAATGTATTTTAGTTTTAAAAAGTTATGAGTGTTTTTTAAAATTTTTTTTAAAGAAAATATAAAAATAGAAAATATGTTCAAACGTAATTTTTTAAAAATAATTTCCATTGAAAATAAAAAAAAACATTGTTTTCTAACTTATAACTACATGAATTCCTTTTACCCAAAACTTATAACTACATTTAGAAAACTCATTTTTATAGTTTTCCAAATATTTTTTACTTTGGAAATAGAAAATTATTTGTGCTTTCTAAACTTACAACTAAACGCATTTTCAAAATTTACAAGGGTTTTCTAGGAATGAAAAACTTTTTCATTTTCTTGGAAAATGAAAACGAAAAATTAAAAAAAGTTTTCTGTAACTATAAAAATGAGTTTTCCAAATGTAGTTATAAGTTGAAAAAAAGTTTTCTGTTTTCAATTAAAGTTATTTTGAAAAAATTCCATTTGAACACATTTTTTGTTTTTCTATGTTTCTTATGAAAAAATTTCCCAGAAAAGACTCCTAGTTTTATACAACTAAACGCTAGATTCTTGTAGAGTTTTATAATATGTTAATTTTTATGACACATGTATATAAACGTTGATTGAACTAAAAGTTTACTTGCAAACTGAAAATTGCATATAATAAACTTAAATGTTTCTATCCTGAAGATCATGTCGAAAGATGATATAGGTCTAATTATCACCTAGTTCTATATTTTTCTTTTTGTGATATTCATATCTCTCGGGGGTCGGGGATATGATACTTGCACATTGGTCACCAAGTTGCTTTGTAATTAGGTGTCATGTTTCATCGAAAGTGGTCTTAGATTCGAGACTTTCGTAAGTAAACATCTTGGGGTGTGGCAATGGAAGTAGTAGAAAGCGCTCACAAGAATACCCCCATTTAGTCATGTATATCTGAGTTTAAAAGACTTGTCATCTCAGGTAACCATAATACGAAAACCTCATTTATTAATTTACCCGTTTATATTAATATTTTGAGAACGATAGTTCATTTTAGTAGTGCTTATGGCACATCCTTGGTATTTGATAAGCACTTCATGCAAATATGTTGCATGTTTACATTAGTTTCATTTTGAGATGATAAAAATATGAGACATGTATCAATTAAACATCACCCAACTTTATTTCTCCCTGTTTTGATCCTGAAGTATGTTAAACAAGCCACTTCTGTACACACGTTTTCTTACAATCTCATTCATTATTTATTATTATATCATTCATACCTCATAATATATGTTTTAAGTTTTCGCTTTTAAGTTTTTCTGGTTTTCGTTTCATCATATATATTTCATATCTATCACACATGAATGACTGATTATATATAAAATTTAGATATAACTAAACCGTGCATCGCATGGTTTTTATCCTAGTAATGCATAAAGTAATCAGCTAAGGTTTCAATTAGCAAGTACAAAATAGTCAAAAAGTTAGTAACAGGAAATTCTATGTGCTAAGTTAGTGCCATATGTCCCAAACTGCCATTGAAATAGCAAACAATGGAATCAGTGTATAACTATTTATTACACAGTAAAATAACATAATTAGAAAGAAAAAAAGGTTGAAAATAAATACCCACGAACAAATGGATATTGCTAGCCATAAGTCTATAACTGTTGGCTCTACAATAATTTGATCAAAAGCAAACAATGTTCGAGCCGGACAAGGTTGGTGTGCAGTGTGCACCAAATCGAGCCACTATAGTCCGTAATAGACCCCACCATTTCACCCAAATAATACAAGTAAATATATCATAATTTATTGCCTCATATAAAACCGCGTTGAATATTTGTTAATAATTAATGAATTGTTTATATCTTACTCACACCTCTCTCAAAAATACTTTATAAAGAGTCAATAATACACCCCCACCAGATAAATTAAACATATAATATTGTTTATTATTATTTTAGCTTCTTAAACTAGATATTAAAAAAAAGATGGATCTATATTTAAACATTAAACAGTTAAAGTGACTTTAATTTGGTCCATCAATCTATTTGAAAGATAAAAAAGAAAATACATGTGATCAGGACTTGTAACAATCAGCCATTCAGCACGCAACAAGAAGCACTGGTGGAAAACGATTTTGAAAGTTTAATATCTTAAATAATAACCACTCACAAAGTGACCTAGTAGTTACACGTTTAATTTTCCAATATGAAACATCTTACATAAAATTTTTGGGTGATCATGAAAATAATCGGAAATGATCATAAGAATATTCAAGTTAAGCCGCATACATCTAAGTAAAAAATTACTCGTCATTCTCAGATTAATTATTGAATATGTATGGTGTATACATATATCTTTGTTGTGGGTTTTTTAGATGGAGGATACGAAGATAATTGACTTTAGTATATCAATTTTAATCTATCAATAATTATCATCTTTATGAAATGGTTATATTAATTTCATGTTTATTATTAAAAATATTTTTAATGTAATGTTTTATTATTGAATAAAAAGTAATTTATAAAATAATTTATATAAAAAGTAAATAAAAAATGAAAACAATTGATGTTCTATGTTCTACGTTCATAATAACCCAAAACTGATGAAATGATGAAAATCGATATGAGACTGAGGTAACATTCTGAGAAGTTATGCATTTTGTATCGATAAGGGGGGAGTGAGTACCTTCGGGGAAGCTTGCGGCACCGACCGGCAATGACGGTAACACCGCCGTCGGTGCTCGGGGAAGGGAATCGGGGTGGCAAAATCGGGGTAGTTCACCGAAGAGAGAGAAAGATGGGGAGTGTGTAAGGGGGCCCACCAACGGTCGTTTTGCTCTGTTTCTTCTTTTTCATTTGTGTTTTGTTATCTGAATTGCCAATCGAAAAAGCCATCCAATCTTTTAGTATATGCTCTCCAATGGTGGCTGCTGCTGCTGGTTATGATGATGATGACGACGACGTTGACTGTAACGATGGTCAACGGCGACGAGTATTAAATAACTACAACTATGAAATGTTAAATAAACCGTGCGACTCTACCACAAAAGTTAAAAACGCTTGGTGTTGAAATGTTATAGACAAATGGCAATGTTAGAAATAAATTTATTTGCTGAATCTTGTAGCAACCGACATAGTTGGTGTGATATTAATTTCAATTCTTATTTCATTTTAGCATCTTTGTGTCAAATATATACTAAACTTAATAACCATAATACCAAAGAAATAAATTAAAGCTTGATAGTTAAAGTAAGGAATGTAAGTGCCTTTTTTTAATTTTTAATGAAATATATGTTTTTATTTTTAAATAGTTTGTGATTTTATGTATTAAAATTAAATTGGCAAAAAAAAAAAAGATGTTGTAGAAATTGGGAAAGTTTTGGGAAGTTTGGTGAAAATGGCGCCACCATTTTGGTGAAGTTTGTGGAAAATTAGGGTGAAATAAGGTGAATGATTTTTATTGAATAATAATGATGTGACAATTTGGTGAATTTTAGGTGGTACTCTGCTACTCCATCACCCTAACTCTTTCAAAACTTAAAAAAAAAAAACAAAAGAATAGGAGTAAAACTTAACCATGGTTAGTTAGGCATGCTATAAATTGGGCAAAGTAGCCCCCACTACTGGTCAGACAACCGTGTTCTCGGTCTGATATCCCATTTCCTCTAATTCAGCAGCAGCAGCATTAGCTCTCATTTCCCACCATTAACAAACAAACACAACAACAAAGGTTTCCATCATTATTTCCACTATTATAATTCATATTTATTATTATTATTAGTTATTTATTTACTAATTTTTAATTTTAATCAAGTTTCTGTTTTATATATTTCATAATAATAATCACAATTAAGATAAAATTATGATCGTAAATATAATCTTATATATATGTTATCCAAACTTATATTAAATGTTAAATTTTGTATGTATATATAATGTTGTAGGTAGCAGAAGATATGACAACTAACGGATATAATACATTTGATGATGCCATTGATGGATTGAAGAAGCTTTTGAGGTAAAATTTTTAATCTAAACTTTTATATTTTGTTTCGTTTATGACGGGATTAAGTATCGTTGATATTGATTTACGATTTTGAAGACGTGTGTTTTTTTGGATAGATGATTGAACCGGTGATCGTTTGATTGCCGGCCGTTTTTTGTTTTTATTTGCTCCGAAAATACCGGGATCAGAAATGTACGTTTGGAAAGTTCGATTTTTATTATAATATTAAATTAAATTTATAAAATTAAATGCCTTGATTTTATCACCAATGGACTATTTAAGCTGGCGTCACTTGGCCGTCATTTTCAATTCTACAATATTTACTTTTTATTGACATTTTTTTTAACGGCAATTTATATATAATTTTTTTTTTCATACATAAAAATATATGTATCACACAATTAAATAATCCAGTTGGTAAAAAAAAGCTTGGAATCATTATCTTTTTATTTTGGGATGTTTAAAAAAAATGTTTACCTCATAATTCAATCAATTAAAAATGATTTTCGTAGTTATAAATTATATTATATTATTAAACAGAAATTTGGTTGCATATTTCTAAAACGGTGGGCATTTCCAAATGAAAATTTATTTTTAGATAAAAGAAGTATTATTTTAATTTTAGAAAATGATTAGATTGTGAATTATTTCAAACTTTACTACTTTTCAAAACATAAAGTTAAATTTTAATTTTATTATATTTTATCATCTTTCTACTGTAACATAACTGTTTATCTTACTATTTGACTTTTCATGGGTTTGAGTCGAAAGATACTTGGTCAACTTTTATAATAATTATCCATTTTTCAGAAAGGTAAATAAAGAGTAATCTATATATAAAACTGATTCGATTAATAGAAAGTTTTTTTTTTATCCTTTATTTTAAATGGCAAATTTGGATTCAACGG
>JAOEHQ010046506.1:0-11490 GCA_025447715.1 Asclepias incarnata
TTAATTATTATAAACATGAAACAAACTTTGCATATCTTCGTTTTGGGTTTGAAATATCATTTTTGTTTGAGTTTCATTTTATTCTTGCATGATGTAAATGTTATTGTTTGATGTATTCAGGATGTCGGGAGTATGGGTGCAACTACTAACGAGTCCACAGTCGAGCAATCTGCTTGTAATCCAGGTGTTGTGACTGAGCATACGGGGAATGATGTGGTAGTAGCTAACAAACTGCCCGAAAACCAATATCCCGTTCAATGTGAGGTATGTAACATTGTTTGTAATACTGAGGATGTGCTCGAGAAACACAAACTAGGAAAGAAACACCTAAAGAATCTGCAAAAGATAGCCGATCCATCTTCCGTTGCACCAATAATGGCTCCACCGCCACCAGCTGCAGCACCAGAAGTAGCTGTTTCAAATGTAATCTCAGCTGGAGAGTTGGAGAATAAGAAGCATAATTTATTGCAAAATGGAGCATCAGCTAATACGTTAGTATATTGTCACATTTGCAAGGTGGTATGCAGTAGTCAAGATGTGTTTCAGACACATGTTGCTGGTAAAAAGCATTCTGCAAAGGTACAAGCTTTGGCACTAATAACCTGCTTTTTTTTTAATGATCGATGAATTCTTTACTATTCGGTCTTTTTCATTACATGATGCTATATGTGGATTGCTTTTTGAATACTAGATATTTTCAATGGCAGATGTTTCATTCTATCCGCTCTTTCGATAGATAAATTTAAGTCTTCTATAACTGAATTCAACACAAAATATTGGAAATGAACTTTGTTTACTACACTAGTACTAAATCATATACTCCTTTCGTGAGAAATTAAAAGGTTATAAGTTTGCCCATTATCATCCTTGAGTCGAGTCAATAAGAATATTTTATATGTTCCTGTTGGAAGATACTTTGATTTTTGACAAGTAGTCAAATTATTTGCCTAAACCATGTCCAAGTAGATCATTGCCATTATGGAAAACAATATCTACACAGGCCACAGGTTTCTTGTGTACATGCAGGATTTATGTGGAACTATTAAATTTCGTCCATTTTCAGTACGTAGAGTAGTGGTAATAATATTTGTTTGCTTTTACCGTAAAATTTCTCTGCGTGAGATTTGTGCATCTAAGTTCATGGCTGCTGAAAATTTAAAGGTACCAATTTCAACCCATTTATTTATGGTTGGGTCTATTCGTGTTATAGTCTTACTCTAACATGTCAAATGAGTAAAGTCGAACCAATAGCTATAAAGGAAACATGTAAAATGGCTCAAAGGAGTCAGAAGTCTCCCAAGGTGTAAACTTGGATCATAAAACCTTTTAAAACGTTTGATTGCTTCTATGGATATTACTGAAAAAGTATTTTACTGATAGTCATTCACCAACTTATTGTTTATAGTTAAAATTCTCGGCCAAAACGGGGTTTAGACTTTCAGGTCAACCGGATTTGTAAAAAGTTACCTGTTTTGTAACATTACTGACAAAAAATAAGCATGTACTCTTTTATGTTGTTGTACAGGCTATCATGCAGTCAGTGAGTTCAAAGGGGAACTTTAACCTCACATCAGAGTGCAGTTTGGAGGCACAACCTATCAATGGTGGTTCACAGAAGAAACACGACATCCCTCAAAATTTTAGCTGTGAACTCTGCAAAATCAGTTGCACCAGCAATGAACTTCTCGACATGCACTTAACAGGGAAGAAACACCTGAAAAAACTTAAAGAATCAGTGCCTATACCGGATGTGTCTTTGACCCCTGCCGCTTCACTAGAGACGCCACCTACCAATACGGTTGATTCACATGAAGGTAAACTCGCACGATGTGAACTTTGTGGCATCAGTTGCGACACTTATGATGTGCTAAAAAAGCACTTAACCGGGAAGAAACACCAAAAGAATTTGGAGAAATCGGGGAAACCGATTGGACCTAACCCTCCCCCTGCTACTGAACCTGTAGCAACCCCAATGGTTATAGGACCATCACAAGTTTCACTGAAAGAAGAGGGTAAAGATATCAATGATGGAGGTAACAGAAAGGGAAAACGAGCCGGAAGTCATGAGGATGTCGAGACAAAGAAGCAGAAGATTTTGCAAGGAGGGGGGATACCAAATAGTTTAAGGGCTTGTACCTTGTGCAATGTTGTTTGCAACAGCCCCTCTGTGTTTGAGTCTCATCTTGCCGGACATAAGCATCTTGCAATGGCTATGAAACAAGCAGGAGCTCAATCAACTGGTCAAGCAACATAAGCCCTTTTGTCATTTTGGTTGTGGGTTCTCAAGGTTATGGATTCTTTCGTGTTGCTTTTGGTACAACTTTCTAGTTTTCTGTAGTGAAATCTTAATGAATTGTTGCCAAAAGAACTTGATATGGTTATGCACTTTCTGACTTTCTGTTGGTTTGTGATTTTGAGACAGATTAATCATAACTTTGGGATGTTTTGGAAATTATGGTTATTGCACTTATAGTTGTGGTGGTGTTTGTGCCTATAACTGTGATTAAAAAGGCAAACCAAACCCCTCACATTTAAGGTACATAACATTAAAGTTATGAGTTACAACCTTCTTAAGGTTATGACTTCAAAATTTATATTTGAATATTGCCATATGAAATACTATATTTTTTTCAGTGAACGGCAAAGCTAGGAGAATATGACCATGGTAAAATATAACTTCAAATTTCTGTTTGCTTTTAGTATTCTTAAAGGGATGAAATCAATATACAAACCGACTATATAATTTATTATGAGGCATCTAACATCAAGTGTTTGGAGATAAATGTATATTGGTGCAAATCATATATGCATGTGTGCATACAGATATGGTAGCCTAGCCTAGCTTGTTAAAAGAGATAGATGATAGATACTTCAGAAATATACCCAGGTTCGGTCATCAACTAGGCCAAGAAAGAAACCGATCTCTCAGAAAAAGTTCTTTGGTAAGGCCGGATCATTAGATTGTCCATCATCGTAGTGGTGGTCCATTTGGTGAGCTTGATTTACCTCTCACGAAATGATTGTGAAAGGGTTTCGTGTAGGTCAGAAAAAAACATAGTTAACACATCAATAGAAATTTTGATATCAATGAAAAATGTATTTTGTGGGTTATAGTCTGGTTGGTTTTGTGGTTTGGAATTTGGATGGTTCAGGGGATCGTATCTCGGGGGCCTTTCAAAAAATAAAATAAAAAATGTATTAGTTGAATATCTATTCAAAGGCATCTGGATTTAAAGGTCAAATACACCTGGGGGTCACTTGAACATCTGTTTTGATGTCAAAAATATTCTTAACACTATGTTTGTGATTACAGGTTATACTAGCTTGCACTTTTGTTTGTTGGCTGTGGGAAAAGAAGTCTGTCTCTCCTCTCAATGTAGTTTGACCTCCAATATTACTAGATTCGCTTAACGATCTGAGGTAAATAATTCATTACTACAGGGTAAAAATGGGTGTTATCGGGTTAGATTGATCCGCCTACATTGCTTCTGTTTGTTTTTTCCAAGTAACTAATGTATTTGATCATGGTTACAAAACTAATTTGAACGCAAAATTCAATTACTTCATCTTCGTAAGTGGTCTTATATCCAACATCGAAAGCATTTGAACACACTTTCTCCACACCTTATTGGTTTTCTAAAAATTCATCAAGCCTTCAACACTTTTGTTCAAGCGATTCAAAAGTACTTTCCTGCATCATTCCTGTCTAACTCGATTTGGTCAATCTTAATTAACATTCAAATTAGGACATGTACAGGCTTTATAAATTACTATTGATGTTTTAAGCATTTATTTAGATTCAAGTATATGATCTAGATGACTTTCAGTGTGCTCGGTCCATTCGACCCATCTCCTTTTCGTTTATTCCAATCCATGAATCAACGATATATCGGCAGATTTGTGCCCAAATAACTTGGCCTATGAAACTGATTTAAATTGTACAAAAAAAGAAAAAAAAGTGAGAAATAATTCAGTTACTACATGTTGAGAAAATGATGGAACAGAAGATCTAGAGACAAAACATGACCTCATTACTACTTGCTGTTTTAGTGAAGTGTCTTAAATGAACATAGTACAACCCTTTAAATCTTGTGTTATATATTTTTAACATTTTGAGACACAGTAAAAAAATGGTGGGTGAGGTATTTAATACTCATAGATGAAGCAACAGCTTTAACTGGTTATTTGCACACAATGGTCTACGCATCTTCTGATGTAATATCAGAACGTCCAATCTTATATCTACATCTAGACCTTGTTTTATTTATAGAAAGAATTCAAAATAAATACAGTATTCTGTTTGTTGAGTTAAAAGTTAAAATAACCGGACTTCTTTTTTTTTAATTTCTTTTAAGTTCTTATATATCTTTCACTAATAGTATCTTTCTCTAATATATATATAATAATATATAATAAAAAAAAACCTAAAATAGTTCTTCATTAAGTTTTCAACATTGGATGATTTTCACTTTTGATGATCTAACCATTCATTAAGTTTGATGATGTCATCTTTAACCAAAAAATGAGTCAAAACATCTTTAACCCTTTTATAATTATACTTTGTTAATTGCCATAAATACTATAAACTAATACCATATAATGATTGATTTTTAATTTATTTACATAAATAAATTATCGACATACTTTTAGTGTTTGTTTTTTTTTTATACTAACCTATACGTTAGAAGATCAAAGTTAAAGGGGGCGTATCGGTAAATGATTTAAAATAAATTAATACTTAAATCTATTAATTATTAATATAGTATTTTGATTGTTATAAAATATATCAAGTTTTAAATTTTAGTTTCTTAAACATGTTTGTCTACCAGTAATTTTGATACTACATTTTAACTATTAAGTTCATAACAATAACTAAGGTGTGCTAATATATAATTGGTGTATTAAAAGTTTTGTTGATGGATTGGAATCTAACTAATTTTTTTGTTAGTATTGTATATTTGTATTTATCAAAGTTATAACATACTTATATTACATGATACAATGTAAGAATGTAAAATAAATAAACTAGCTTTCATAAATACTTTTGAAATAAACAAAAGAACCTTGTATAAAATTTGTTAAAACTATATATGCGAATCAATGTTCAAATAGTTAAATGGATATAATGAACATAATATATTAGTTCAAATAAAGTTATTCTATAGTTTTAAGATTAATTGTATAAAATATTCAATAACTATTTGGTGCAAGAATTTGATATAATATATTGGAGATAAATTTATTGTGATATATAAAAGTATTTTTTTGCAACAAATGATGTAAAAATTTGATTTGGAGATATTCTAGCAAGTGTCATATTTAATGTTAAATTAATCTTTTATTTGTTACCAATAAATATCAATGTATGCTACTATGAAACATTATCATGTACTTAGTTATATTTGTTTTATCTCGTATTAAGCAGGCAATAATCTAGTTTGTTATTAAAAAGAAATACTTGCAACATTATCAAAAATAATCATAAACGTATATAGTTTTAATGTTTACCACTGCATTCTCAAGATAATTTTTATCTCGATATTGTAATAATCATTTTGAAAATATGTTGGTAAACTCCATACATCTATATTTTATTCTTTTTCTTTTGTAATGTTGCAAAAAAAAAAAAAAAAAAAAAAAATTGTGGAAAATTTTAAATTACAAATAAGGGTTTTGTAAATCATTTAATAAGCACCACTATTTCCATATTGATAATTAATATACTTCATTTGTCTCATTTTGATAATATACATTTTTTTTATTTATGTTTGTTTTAAAATAATGGGACTTGCTAACGACAGCATTTTGGGCTGTTAATAAGAATAAACATTTGCGTTAATTGTATTTAGACTTTTCTTTTATATGAAAGTTTTACTGTATTTAATGCACAAGTCAAATGTATTAATTGAAATCTTTTATTTAAAAGCAAAATTCAAGTGTAATTATTGCATATGATTCTTTTTATCGACTGTCATAAGGGTTATACTAGCGGGAAGCTAGAAAAGTACAAGCAGAAACTAGAGTAAAACAAGTTTAAAAAAATGCTAATTAAAGCCCCTAGCATGCATAAAAAAATTGTACCTTCCATATCAAAAGCACACTCCTTAAATTTTATGATAAAAGTACAATTGTTTTATGCACGTTAATGACATGGCTGTCATTAGCAATACCCAACAAGTTATTACAATAAAAGGAGTTCCAATCTAACTCCTTGAACTTTGATCTCGCGGTTAACCATAAGAATGTCGAATGTTTTATGTCTTTGAAGAGCTGTCTTGGGTTGGGATCTTTACCAGAAAAGACTTTATCATCCCGAGCTTTTCATATATGCCAACTTGATGAGAGGATGATCAGATTAATGATTTTAAGTTTGGTAGATGAGACCCCGGGAGCAAGTTGGTTTGTATGGCAGAGTTGTTTGGCCTCGTATGCATATAGTGGAGGTATATAGCACCAAGAGGACACATAATACCAGATTTGCATTGCAATGGTCAATGGAGCACGCGGTAAGAAGACGGCCAATTGTTTCCTCGTTGTCTTCACAAAGTGAACAAAGGGGACTTTCCACTTGCACGTTCCTTTTGATTAGTTCTGATCTTGTCCATTTTTACAAAAATGAATTGAAGTGTTCATCATTAGTACAAATTTTCAATCAATTATATCTTAAATGCATGTATAGTTATGAAGTAAAAAATTTCATTAATTACATATATCTTAATCTATATTTGAACTATCACAATGAAACGGAGGATATATAAATTATATATATGGGATGTGATGTTATATATTTTTTTTCATGTATAGTTTGATTACTTTCCTATAAATAAACGAATACCTTCAAGCTTATTTTCTTAACAAACACACATCAATCAATTCGCTTAAGTGTTTATATTCAGTCGTTTATTAGCTTAAACATAAACAAAGAAACATGATTACTAAAATACATTTCTAACTATTTGTGTTTGTGTTCGTTTATTTGTTCGGTTAAACATAAACATAAGAACGTGGAACAAGCATTGTTTATTTCCATTTACAGCACTTGTCACAACTAACTACTTGTTAAAAAAGCCGCTTAGAAAATCATTATTGATTCCCTAATTAATCAACTAATCAGCAGCAGCATCTCCTCATCAAAACTTTAAAAATATCGTAACAATTTCAAATTACAATTGTACGATAATTATTCTATAACAAAAATCCGAATCACTTTTAGAATTGTCTTTGACAATTAACTATTGTACTAAACAAAAGAAAATGTAAATGAATGAGATGGACAAAAAAGCATTAAAATTTCAGCCAACCAACAAAAAAAAAGTCATAGCAGCTTTATGCCTTTATGTATGACCATTTATGTTAAGCTTTTGACCCACTGTTGGTAAATGCAGTCAAAAGCAATCTGGGCAAGATTTTGGGAACCAACCTACAAAACCCGAAAAAACTAGCAACATTTTCCAGATGATTCAAGCTGAGCTAAGAGCTTAAGAGAATATTATTGTTTCGGATCACGCTAGACTAGAGTGCCCATTAGCCTGATACATACATATCTTGATTAACAATAGAGTACTTGCACATTTAACTAATCGCAAGAACAAGAACTACAATCATTGTATATGTTCACGGAAACCAAAAGGCAAGCCCGGTGTAATCGGTAACACAAGGTTGATGATATTCTGTCAAAACACTTGTACACTGCATTGGGTAGAGTTAAAACGAGGCAAATTTGACCCATGTCCTTATGAATTTTGGATTATGTTTAATATCTGACAGGTCAACAGATAAAATCAAACAATTGATCAAAAATCGCCCCCAAGGTGTATTTCTAATGCATACAACATCCTCAATCCCAAAATAGATTCTAACAGAAATTATGTTATAAGATAAAATGACTTCGTAAAAACAAATAACGCTAACTATTCACAGAAGAAACTGGATGTTTCAGGTCAACCCAACCTGATCCATTTTTGCCCTCGCCAAAACTATCCACCAAGTTCTGCCCATGTTAACACTTCACCCCATATGATAACTATGATTCCACATCATATATGGCACAATTTCACACGCACGCTATTCCTTTAATGAAGGTTGCTCTATAACTACTTCCGAGATTGATTTTGACTTATCTCTAGGTTATAACCCAATGGTACCAAAGAAGTTCCACAACCTTTAGGGGATAGTTTTTGAAGGAAAAAAAAACACAAACAGAAGTGATATAAGGACACTAACAATCATCTTTTTAAAATCCTGCCAAAAGTGCTAATATTACATGTTTAAAAGTGCAGAAGGCACAAAACTCGTATTAGTTGGAGAACCTAACTAGCACCAGTGGGTAGACTGGTAGAGTGTAAGTAATCATAAATGCTTCTAACTTACAATGGCATTGACTCTGTTAAAGAACTGTCATCATACCTGCAATCAGCTACTGTTGCCATATGAGAAGCACCTAATCAGACTCATTCTCGAATTCAGCTGTATTGCCTTACTAGTATAGCATGCACAACAAGTTGTATTTTGTCTTCTGCAAAAGATCAGGGAACAGGTGATTTACAATGAATTCCTCCAGACAGAATTTCTAATGCAAGCCCGGGCCCTGCTGACCTAAAAATGGCGGTCATTAATAATGGTTCAGGAGTTCCAGGAAGCTTAAAAGCAGTCCAGCCAAGCTCGTATTCTATACACCAGGCCCCAGCCTTGCCCCCTGAGCTTGACAAGGTAAAAGATCACAAAGATGTCATCACAAGTAGTAAAAACCTGAAGAAAAAAAAAACCACACGTTTTTCCTACTTTTGCCCAAGATCTTTCATTCATTGAAAGCATTTATGCAGCTCACTAGATATCCTATTTATGCGGGTCTTGCACATACAATTAGTCCTGCCAACAATCACCATCAACCCACCATGAAGAGCTTAAATTCCAGACACAGGATTCTAGCAGCCACCTTTCTTTGTTGCCTAGTTGCAACAATGAAAGCTGAAGGATTGTCTTCTGAAAGCCATCCAGAAGGCAAACATGACAACCATTATCAGCCTATGAGAACTCGTAACCTTCATAAAAGGCACTTTTGTGTCCGCTGTCGATTATTTTATGAGAGCCCAGTACCCCCACCTATCTTACCTGAAGGGATCGATACACGATTCAACATAGAGAAGCGAGTTGTTCCTAGTGGGCCGAACCCTCTTCACAACTAAGAGGTTGAGTTGCTACTCTAAGCTAAAGCTTCTAATACGTCATCTACAGTAGTTATCTTTACTTCTCAAAACTTCATGTACAACTTCATTGAAGTTACGTGTTTATGTAATTTATAGCTGGCTGAAGTTTAGAAGTATTCTCACTTGGTATTCCAATTCAAGATTTCTTACCAATCTAATAGTTAATTATTTATGCTACATGTTATTTGCCAATCTTTATCTAACTGATAGTCAGATACACAAGTTTATAGGTTGGACTTGAACTGGAAAGTTGCCTGTGAGGGGCAGACCTGAATGCTAGTCGGTTACACCAGCTATCTAATACTACTAACTAAAAATTACCCTTTTTGCCCATAACATCTGCTATCTTATACTACTTACTGAAGATAAAAAACCCTATTGCCCTATTCATATGCATGTTGCTTCTATAGCCTGTATGTAAACTTGCTAAACAAATAACAAGCTTTTGCTGCCATACCACAAAGGTTCAAAAAAAACCCAACAATATAAATAAGGGATGACCAAATTTAACACAAAACGTCATAGCCTAAGTAACACTGTCATAGATGTTACTCTAAGTTCAAATTTCTCATTAATAGTCGGTTGTTGTTCATAACCTTTAATCGATCCCTTCCCTCATGCTACTGTGGCTAACTACAGTCAGCAGTATTCTATATTGTGCTGATTAACTCACAAGATTTCTATGCATAGACAACATAACGAGTTTTGATACTTCACCCTCCAAAAAGTTTGGAAGCACTGGGACTTATCACTCGACCCTGATGAAAATTTTTCAGAGCGATAATCAATATTTATTGTCATAGATATATCACCCAACACTACTTGGTCATTTACCTGGACATGTGGAGCAATTTTGTTGATATAAATTGGTTGGCTTCCAGATTATGTGACCTATATGCAGACCAAGGCAGACAAAATCGCGCAGACATATCAAACAAGACTCAATACGATACTATTCCAGAGAGTCTCGGAAACTATTAGAAATGCACTAAAAATCATATTGGGTAAGGGCTAAATTTGCAGTAACCGTCTCTATATTGGACTGTAGATGTCTACGAATGTCCAAAAGACAAAACATAAGTCCTTTCATACAGTGCCATATACGACTGGGTTCTGCAATAGCTTAAATGTGTGCCTTAGTACAAATTGACTATTTGAGTAGATGCTATAATAATACGTATATGCCAAATGGAATCAATATCACGAGTAAGCTATATAAATAGCATGCAGATGTACCAATTCAAAGAAATCGCAACCATGTTCATCTATTTCTTGCAGCAGTCAACAACTATGATATTAGATGTTAACAAATTATCATTTCATAATATCACAATGACCTTCCATCGATGTATACAAGATAATGGAAACACTAATTAAGCCGTTAAAATGCACTTAATATCGGAACACTTCAAAATGAGTTTAGCAATAAACTACACGCACGTATGATAGCCAAACACGCGATAAGCTATACGCACTCCACAAATAACATCATGAGAAAATATATATAGTCATAAGCAAACTATTATTATAAAGCTCAAAATACATTACCAAAATTAAATCAACAATATTTTTTTTTTGATTATAACCCTAACAGCATCAAAAAAAAGAAATATTCAAAAATACAAAATTAAATATAATAATTATTTAATATCCATAATGCTTTTGACTTTGGGAGCATAAAGTGAGTAAACAACAGCTTGTCTTTTAGCGACCAGAAGCTGAGACTTTCCGTCGGTGAAGGCGGCGGCGATGGACGACGGATCTGATAAGGTTTTGTTATGACGAAATGAATCGATAGTACGGCGCTTAGCGTATTCTCTTATGTTGTAATCTGGAAACTGACGAGCTGTTCGGAGAAGTGACCGGAATAGTGATATTATTTCTTTTCGCGACGTAGGTGGAATGGCCGTCGCCATTTTTACTATTCTATCCGGCGAGTGAAAAGGGTTTGCGTTGAGGGTTTTGGTTCAATTTTCCGTTTATTATTATTCTTTCCCTCGATGTATGTTACATATATTAGGCTGTTTGTTTGTAGACGTGTCTTTTCTAATATACCACCATTTCTATGAAATAAAATATACCTTAATTATCTATATCTATACTACATTATAATCAAATGAGTAAATTACAAATTTGGTCCCTGTGGAGTAGGGCTGTCAATCGACCCGTCGACCCAAAACCCGACCCGAAACCGACCCCAAAAAAAACAGGTTCGGGTTGGGTTTTTTCGACCCGCCGACCCGCCAACCTGAATTTTTTCAGGTCGGGTCCGGGTTGGGTTGGC
>JAOEHQ010046507.1:0-11489 GCA_025447715.1 Asclepias incarnata
GAAAGATTACTAGTACCCAGATCCGTTCAAGAAGAATTCAACAAGAGAAGAAGCTTAGTATCCATATCCGCAGTTTTGTAAACACTCATAAACATACACATACACACACAGTAGTGTGTGTTTAATTTGCCATGGAAATAAGAGAGAAATATAGGTGGGGGCTTTTTGTATTTGAAGAAGAAAGAGATAGAGAAAGAATAAGGGGAGATAGGTGGGGAGGTTGATGATGATGATGATGAGTGTGTAGATCTGTGTTTATAGGTGGGGGAAGAACATAATATTAGGGTTTTTGGAAAAAAGAAAGAAGAAAGATGGAAGCTTTATCTGTTGGTTTATCTTTTCTGAGAAGTAAAAGACGAAAATACCCCAACGTGTTTATCACGTGGGGAGGTTAACGGCAAAAAACCTAACAGAGTTAGGGAGTGTCCTGAAAGTGCAAAAAAAGGCTAACTTTAGGACATTTTTTGTAATTTTTTGAGTTTAGTGCCTGAAAGTGCAAAATGGGCCAAGTTCAGGGACGAAAAATGTAATTTACCCTTAATTCTTTAAACATTATTTTATGTATATTAAAATAAAAAAATAAGAATTTTAATATTTTTTCGAGTTGTCGGAATGGTCCTAACTCCTAAGTGGGTTAGCTAAGTTGGTAGTTGGTGGTCAAGTGTGTCGCAGGGGACAGATGGGTTACAAACGGTCATGAGTGAATAGTAAGCTTAATACGTATTTACAATCTAGCTTATTTGCAGGTATCATGGGTGAAATAAAATAAAAGGACGAAAAGTAATTAGAAAAAAATAAAATATAATAATTAAAAAAAATTAAAATAATTAAAGGAAAAAAGAGAAATTAAAGAATTTAAAAAAAGAAATTAAAAGTAATAAAAAAGATTCACACATCATTTGGAATTGAAATCGATCCCACTTTTCTAAAAAATATTTAATTATATAAATTTTGGAAAGTCACGTTGTTTTATAATTTAATTCCATCACACCTTATGACAATCAAACATAACTAACTGATTAACATTGATTCAAAAACCAAAATTACGAAATAATCATGCAATAAAAGATAAACATTATTGGACATAGTCTTACAATTAATAAATTAACATTGATTCACAATTACACATAATAATCTAAAACTTGATTTAGAGTCACTTTGTAATGATTCAAGAACTTGAATTATTCAAGAATTTTTGTTTTTTCAACGAAAGTAATCCTTTCATCCAAAATAGTCACAATGCCATCCATCTTTGTTAGAATAGAGTTCGATGTCCAGGGGAATTTTAAGCTTGAATTTTGAATTTTGATTTGAGACAATTTTTTCCCTGTACTCTACACAAATGACACTAATTATTATTCAGGCACACCATTAAAGTTTTGAGTCATTGATTGAATAGATCTAAGGGCATGTTTAGTAAAAAAAAAAAATATTATTATTATTATTATTATTTGCTTTTTTGAATACGGAATATAAAATTCCAAGATGAACTAACACTCTAGTATCTTGCTAAAGTTGCGTTTTAATAAGAAAAATTATCAAAATTTCTAATTTGTATGGCGTCTAAAACAATTCAATGCCTCATTTTAGAAAAGAGTTCTACCTAAATAAACATTTGCCTATTAGACCATTCACAATGGTGTATATATAGTCCTGCTCAATGTCATATCAAAAAAAAAGTCCCCCAATCACTTTCAACTATTTTCTTTTTAAGGTAACTTTTATTAACACTATCGACCTCCAAAATCAAGAGTCGTAAAGACTTATAACAAGAGAATTACATCAGTTTAAATTTACACCAATCATCTCATGTTATCGAGCACGTCTTCATTCTATTTTTATATCAAAAGAAGCCAAAAGATTGAACCTCTTGAAAGATCTTCTCACTATTGATAGGAGAGTTATTGAACCTTCTTTCGTTATGAGCCTTCCATAAACACCAGCAAGTGATGAAAATAATTCCTTTGAATACCTTTCTTTCATGCTTGCCCAACCCCACAAACATGTGCAATTCAAACATATCTAAAGCCGAAAAAATAAATAGGGGCCTACACAACCCACTGATACGCTGCCATATTACCGAAGCCACCTGACAAGCACTCAACAAATGCTCCACTGTTTCATTACTGGCCTCGCATAGACCACAAAGCATGGAATCAAAAAAATAGTTCCTAGCACTTAACGCCGTCAAAGTAGGGATTCTATCCAAGGCCACACGTCGCATGAAAACATTACACCTTTTTTGAAACTCATTGAACCCATTTAAAGACAAATCTATTACAATAGTCTTGGTTACTTCTTAAGAATTCTTTGACCGCTTTCACCGAGAAAACTTTCTCCTTCCCTCCCAACCATTCACACCTATCACCACTGTTGTATAAACAAATTCCACCTAGCAATTGATCGAGACCAGACATGTCACTGATAGAGTCAACAGATGGTGTCGCCCGATTCCTCCAGAATCCGAATTGATTCTATCAACCACGAGACACTTTTTGTTCTTTTCCAACTTAAACAGAATCGGATAAACATCTTTTAAGGGTACATTACAAACCCAAGGATCCAACCAAAATCTAATGCTCCTACCATTACCAAGGATACCTTTAAACACACAACACCTTCAATCCACCATTAATCAACCACTAGTCTGGAACCTACCATTTATGTAAATTTACACTTAAAACTAATAAAAAAAATTAAAATTTCAATATATATATATATATATATTATCCGTTATTCAACCGTTGTTTTTTTTTAAGACCGTTTGATAGAAGGAAAAAAGAGTCTTGTTATTGGCACCACAAATCCTCAACCACAAGTCGGGCCACGAGTCCCACGCAATGGTGTGGGCTCGTGGTCAAGACGAAAACTAGCGAGGCACGAGTATCATGGCTTCCATTGCGAGTGGTCTTAGTAATGATCACATATTGATAGTGTTGGTGCCTTTCATGTGACAACAACATTCTAGATGGTTAGAAGTCGAGTTTTTTGTAATCATAAGTTGTTAGGGGAAAAGGAGTGGGCTTCGGGCTCTTCACGGGCTATCCCAGCCAGCCCACGCACACCACCGCCGCCTAAGAGGGCTCAGTTCGGTAGCTACCATGGGATTAAAGCCCGAGAGAGAAGAGAGTGAGGTGAACGTTGGGCAACGGTCATTTGACCGTTACATGGCAGGTTTTTTAAAAAAATAAATAAAAATTTCCCCTTTTTTTCTTCTATAAAATACACAAACATTCCCAAACAAATCAAAACCATTTCTCATACATTCTTTACATATTCTTTACACTTACAAATCATTTTTAAAGCATGGATCCAAGAAAATTAAAAGGGATTCAAGAATCTAAAAGTCATGGGCGGGCCACTCGATCTCAACCCGTACGTCTGATACAACATCAAGCGCAACCATCTCATTATCGTTCTCAACAAATGAGTTCTCAACCCCGTCCTCAACAATTGTTTTTATTAAATTGTTTAATATAATTATAAAAAAATAATTAAAAATAGGGAGGGTTGGATCTCATGAATGCACATAAAAAGGTTGAAAATAAGGGTTGGGAGATTGAAGTGAGGTGACAAAATAATTGGTGAGTGGTGAAGGTTGGAGAGGGTTGGGAATCATGACTCCTTCCCCCCTTAGTTCTATGTTTTATGTCAAAGTTGCAGGTTAAAGTCGCAAACATTGATGAAGTCAAGATCGCAGACTAGATCATGAAGTCAAGATTGCAACAGTAGTTAAGATCGCATCAACCCATGGACTGTTAAAGTCGCAGCCCACCAACGTTTTGTATAAATAGATTAGCTCGATTGTAATTAGGGTTAATTATCTAATTAGGGTTTTACATAAGTAGTGTGAGTCTTGAATTGATTGTAATAATCAATAGAAGACGTTTTAAAGTTAATTGCTTGTGTTTATTGTGACTTACTATAGTTGTTTATGTCGTTGGATTATCTTGGAGGATTCCGTACTCCATCATAATCTGTCAATCTCGTTAGATCCAAGACCAGGGACTTAGAGATAGTCTGCAATGTTTTAAAGCTTTAGACATTGGTAAATGATTGTTTTGTGGCATGAATGTTAAGAGTCTGCTTTTATCGAATAATATAACTTTTATTTTATCGATTTAAACTTTATTGAGTTTGAGGTTAAATATTCAAAACATATACTCTGTATTGAATAAACTTACGTTTATAAACTAGACTATACTCTTCAAGTAATACATGTTTTGAACCTTTAGGGTTGAGCTAAAAGTATAGTTTTAGAAAGTCGTTTCAAACTATTTGAGGTCTCAATTTAAGCTTGATTGGAAAGGTACTCGATTATGAGGGAGTGGCAATGTCAAGTGACACCAACAATCTTAAACAAATCAATGTTTTAATTTATTACAAAGGATTTGGATAAAAATCCTTATAAACCCAAGTTAGCTCCAAAGCCTCTAGTATTTACCTTTAAAAGCATACTTTCATTAACCGTAAGAATCTCATAAACAAGAATTTCCATAACAAATGAAAGTGAAAACCAAAGAAATAAACAAGAAATGGTATTCACTTCCATAAATCTTGTATGAGAAAACCTGCCTCCTGTTTAAGATTTACGGTGCCTTCTCAGAAAGCTTCTGGGCAGCCTTTGCAGCCACATTTTCTGCCTCGACGGCCTTTTCACTGTCATAGTCGGCAAATCCTACAAATCAAGCATATACGTATTTACATACTTCTCAAAGAGTAAAAAGTAAACACACTTTTTGTAACTCGTCATATAATTTGTAACTAGCAATATACTATTGGTCTAGTGGCAAAGAGTTTTGTTTCCTCACAAGAGGTCTCGTGTTTGAATCTTGCTTTTGGCATATCTTGGGGTGGCCAGGGAAATAAGCAAAGCCTGATTAGACCGTATAACTTTTAACCAAGGGAAAACCTTTTAAAATAAAATAATTAAATATGTACCTAGTACAATATATATTAAATACATTAAATATTGAAGATTGAAGTCACATGAGTTTGAAACTTTGAATATTGAATACATATATATTGAATATTATCGTTGTTTTGTATATAGCACTTAAACCTCGAGTGTTAATATCTGACAGATGGTATCTAGTGTAAGATGTCTAAATATTAAAGTAGAGATAAATCACCAGATGCAGCATCATTAGCTTTAGCGGCAACATCTTTAACAGTTTCCTTCACATCATTGCCTTTAAATGTCCTGCAAGCAGTTCAATAGGAAGTCATGGAAGACTAAAATCATTCATTGACTACAACAATTACTATACCCAATCATGCAATAAACGGGGTATGGGAGAACTGGGATGTAGACAGTCTTACCCTTACCAAAGGGTAGAGAGACTACTTCCAGAAAGACCTTTAGCTAAGAGTATAGAGATTGCTTCCATCATTCATTGATTGATGGAAACACTGGCGAATCTTGAAGTTTTTGGTGGAAGGGGCTTGAATTTTTGTCTTATCATTATGTTTCGGGTATTATATTAGGGTCTTCTAATTCGGGTCGGGTCAAACAAAAATAACATTAAAAATTTAAGTTTTCTTCAATCATTCAAATTATCGTTCTTACACATAAAAAAAAATAGTTTCCAACAAACAAAAAACTAAAATACTTATGAAAATACCGAGAGAAAATGTGTGTACCAGGTAGTAGAGTTACAAGTCAGTGGTGGTGGTGGAGTGTTGAGGTCAATGGAGGTGAAGTGGTGGGTGTGGTATACTGCTAAGTGTTAACCGTTTTTTTTTTTTTTTTTAACAAATTAGGTATAGGAGAAAGGACTAAAAGAAATGGATTATTAATTAATTGGGCTAAATATATTATAAGCTATAAAAATTAAAAAGGTAAATTTTATTGAACTAATAAATTTATTAAAATATGAAAATTTTTAAAAAAAATAATCGTAAGGGGCCGACTTAATAAATATAAATTTTTTTCCCAACAAAATACGGATAAATTAGCACCAATAAGCGAAAAAAAGGGGGGTGGCTCGGGCCCCAACATAGAACCGCCCCTAGATGGAGATAAAGTTTTAACCTCTAATGATACCGGGTAAATCAACAAATGGGCGATAATTTGGGTTTAGGGGGTGTAAACGAGCCGAGCCGAGCCGAGCCCAAACTTGGCAGTGCTCGAGCTCGAGATCGTTTTAGGAGTTCGAGCTCGTTTGAACCTTAATATTTAAACTCGTGCTCGCCTCGTGATGTATTAAATAAACTTGAGCTCGACTCGAGATCGCTCGTTTGTCTAAAAAAATCTAAATGAGTTCAAGCTTGACTCAAGCTCGAACTCGGTAAGTGATCAAAACTAAGCTCGGTTACCAGAAGCTCGTGAAAAAATCTCGTTTAGGCTCGACTTGATTAGTATATGAAAGCTCGATTAATATAATAATATGTATATATATATTATTATATTATTATATTATATATTAAAGCTCGTTTAGGCTCGCAAGCTTAATTGAGTTATGCATTTGAAGTTCGAGCTCAGGCTCGATTAGTAAATGAGTCAATAGTTAAGCTCGAATTCGACTCGAGCTCATTTAGGCTCGGCTCGAAACGAGCTTTTTACGAATCGAATTCGAATAGTTTGCGATCAGACTTAACTCGTTTACACCCCTATTTGGGTTAGACGGAATTAGGTAGATTGCTCACCACTTCAAAGAATCCACTTTAAAGAAACAGGGCATGAATTAACAAGCTCGCCACTCTATGTAATCCACCAAAGAGATACAAAATTCAAAAGAAAAGAAGCTTAAAGGTTAACTTTCATATGATGATTTGTCAAACATAAACTGCCTCAATTATGAGCAAGACTCAACAATTTATTGAAGCTTGGGAAATTCCCCAAGTATCTTAAAATATGTAAAGACTCAAATAATAACTTTAAAAGACTTTATTAAATGATTCATGGAAGCCAAATACTTTGCTGAAATCGGATGGTTTTGACTTTTGGCGATGGCGAAGCTTGAGGTAATAAAATGGGGGGCGGAAGGTCACGAGACTAAAAAATAATACTAAGAAAAATAATCATGGGGATCAAAGACACGGGACCAAAAATAACGAAAAGAAAAATAATTTTTCAAACGAATTACGGATAAACTATACCAATGAGCGAAAAAGGTGACGTCCCGGCCCTTTGGGCAGTTTGTACTTTATAGTAAATCCATAACTTGTTCTAGAAGACTCCAAATGAGAAACCGTTTGGAAGCTAGACTTCCATAGATTTCCACTTTCCAGCCATATAAAATACATATTTTTTGGACTTCTAGATCAGCCCAGTTTATTCTTTGAAATTGGGCTAAATTCAGAGAATGCTCAACTTCTTGTGCGTTGGGCTCTTGTCCTATGTCATCCAAAGCTTATGATGAAGTGTTTAACAAAGAGCAAAATATGATAATTCTGCTTATTAAGAACTAATTTGTTTTATGAGTAACAAGTCGTGTACAGATCAAATGTGGTGAAGTATTTTTAAAATATATTTACTAACTATCGGTGTGACGCCATATATAACTAAAATAGCTCCGATAAACAAATTGCAACAAATCTTATATTCAACTAGAAGGATACCCGCACAATGCGGCGGTGTTGTGGTAGCGGCGGAAACTGATGGTGATGGCGGCGACGACTGTTGGTGGTGGTGGTAGCGTCAAGTGGTGTGAGTATTTTTTTATATCCAAATTATCTAACTTTCAACAACGGAGTCTACAATTTTATTTTCATATATTAATATAGAAGTATAGATATAGATTATTAATGTAAACTTATCAAAATTTTTAGAATTTTAATCATTTATGTTAAACGAGTTAACCTTGAGCTGTGTAACTATCACTTCCAAAACGAACATCCAAAATTTAATTAACAAAATCCAAAGATTAATGAACATATCAACAGTACTTTCAAACGTCGGAACTTAAGAAACAAATCAGTTTCTTTTAATTAATTTATTTATTTATGCTATGTTCTCACATAAATATCATAGCAATGCATGCTCGAAGTTAAACCAAAAAACCAATATTGTATATTAAAATTTTCCAGTTATGTGTGGTGGGTACTAATAGCAACAAAAGGAGTTCACTTTTTCCCTGTTTATGTTCCTCGGGGAGGGAGTCCTTTTCTATTCAAGTGTATGTGGTCTGACCTCATCTGTGTTTGTAAAGACATTATGTCGTGTGACCACTAAGCCACCTTGGTGGTGGTTGCGGACTTACGGATACATAGCAACATCTACTTTCATGGTATTTTTTTTAAACGACAAATTGGATCACTGACGGGCCCACATCCGATCATCTCGATTCCCCGAGTGTAGGACCCGAAGACCACCCACTGGAGGAAACCCACCAAAATGAGGGAAAACCCTCTGGCACAACATGGAACCCCATTTTTATTTTTATTTTTGTCACATGTAACTATGTAAGATTTGAACCCATGACCTCCTCATTATTGAAGACATAGGGTACCCCGACCATCTCAACCACTTAGTACCTTTATGGTATCTAACATCTATGTTGCGGTCTATATGTCCCCATTTAATATTAACATGAAATATTCAAAAATGATGATGATAATTTGATGAGATTATCGTGGTAATGATCGAGTATTTTTAATTAAGCATTTCATACGATTTGTTTTGAATTAAAATCAAAAGCACATCATATCATATCATATCATTCATCAAACAAACATTGATTAAGCTTAACAAAACCAACAAACAATTATCGAGGTTTGTTAATTACCCGGTAAGTTTGTCCTTAGCCCAATCGGTCCATGACTCGTTATCATCGTTGTCATCATCCGAACGACATACCATCGCCGTTGCTGCCAAAATTAGTACGAATAAAATGACTGTTTTCTTCATTTTGTGGTTGTGGTTGGGTGAATTTACGTTTAGTTGATTGAATAAGTGTACCAAAACAGGTAAGAAGAACGTAGTATTAGAACATGATGAACCAAAACTGTTAGAATTATGAATTTATTTCAAAGCAACGAACAATAATGGGAGATAGATCGATAAATTCGGTTACATGCAAGTGCATGGGCTCCCTCTTTTTCTGCCACCTCTTTCTCTTTTACGCACGTAATGCAAAGTTTATTTTATCCCTTTTTGTTGATATTTTTTTTTTCTTAATTTAGGGGATTTTTGAGGTTTTTTTGGCTAGGGAATTGGTCTTTAAAAAAAAAAACTCCTAAAAAAAACATACCCTTAATGTTGATATATTATAGTCATCATTTTCTAATTAACAGTTGAGTTATTAAAATTTCAAAAAATATTTTTTGTTTAACATTTGATTAGTTAATTCAAGTACAAACTATGTGTACGCCTACTATATAGAATAGGGAGGTGATAAATTCATATGAGTTTTTATCCATCCATAATAATTCATGCATTATATAGTTTTACTGTACAACTGTATTGTGTAGCAGTTGTTGTGGATGGATAAAAATCTATATGAGTTTATCACTACCCTATAGAATAAAATTGTATTTTTGAAGGTGAATATTCATGTGTGGCGCTTTTTAATGAATCTGATTCCCACACGGCTCAATGTTAGCCTTATTAAAGGTATCGATATTCCTTCTATCCTGTGTCCGATTTGTAATGAGAATGTGGAATCTGTTGAGCATGCATATCATGGCTCATTGTTATATAGCTGCAAAGGTTTGAAATGTGGTATTTAAATGAACAGTCTGTTCAGAACAGACATTCATTCATTCCATCATTCAGCCCCGGTCAACTTATTTTTGATTCTATAGTTTAATTTTCTTTTCTTTGGTATGTCAATAGGACTACGTGGTGGCTATTTGGAGATTCGGGAATAAACAACTTTTTGGTTTGTCGCAAGAAAACGAGGAACTTATTTTTGATTCTATAGTTTACTTTTGATACAGTTTATGATACGGGACGTTAACTTTCAATTGCATTTAGCTACATAATTAGTTTATTTTATTTAAGTATGCATGCATGTAATTAGAATTGTTAGTTTTCCACGTTTCCATTAACCGCTCCATTATCTTTTACTTGCATTTATTTAGGATCCATTATCATGTTCCATTTCATATATATGTAACTATGTAAGTGTTTCGGAAGGCAAGCAGAAAGTTTATTGAATGAGACTTTGGTCTTATATCTCTCTTCTTCTCTTTTGTTCTTGGGAGTTTGTTGGTTTTCTCCGTAAACCTATCAGTTTATTTTTCTTTTCTATGTTAAAACATTAACCGACTAACTATCCAGCTGGTAAAACATTATACGAATTGGACAAAAACGCAAGTTACATAAATACAATGATACAATGAACATTTTTGAAGTTGGCTACATACTATGTATGTTCGTGCATAGTTACTTACATTTTTGTGCATTAATCCCATTTCTAAACATTTATATTTGTAATTATAAAATACCTTAATTATTACTCAATATTTAATAAATACAACTAATTTCACTCCATATAAATATCAATACATAGCATAACCAACCAAAATTTGTGCAAAATTAAATCAAGACATTACCTAAAAACGCAAGTTACATACATACAATGATACAACGAACATTTTTAAAGTTGGCTACATACTATGTATGGTCGTGCATAGTTACTTACATTTTTGTGCATTAATCCCATTTTTAAACATTTATATTAGTAATTATGAAATACCTTAATTATTACTCAACATTTAATAAATACAACTAATTTCACTCCATATAAAAATCAATACATTACATAACCAACCAAAATTTTTGCCAAATTAAATCAACACATTACCTAAAAATCCATGTAGTAAAATGAATCATAAACAATGATTACTCATCTGACACGACATGTTCATCGACTCCGTCGCATAGTGCGGGCTTCATGTTAGTACAAACACACACATATATATAGTGGTTGGTTATTGTAAAACAAGTATTAAAGTAAATAAATAAGATAAGATCTTGACCATCGGATCATGATAAAATTGATGCACAAATATTTTCATGATGCATGACCATTTTCAGTTAAGAAAATGATTGTTTTATTTGTTTTACTTTAATACTTTATTTATTTGAAACTAGATTATTTCCCGCGTAATACGCGGAATAAACATATTAAGTTTTCATAATAACGTAATTCTTTTTTTTTTAATAATTATAATATACATAAAATATAATAAAAATTATTCACAACTTACTATTTTGTTAATGAATTCATTTATTAATACAATTTTGTAATTTATTGGAAAATTATTTTATTTCTAAAATGATACATATATCACGTTATTATTTATGCTATTAAGCTCCTTTGTGAGGCTGTGACGAATCAAACAACACTAAAAAACCGTTGCATGCTAGTACATTGGTAGATTAGTAGATACATTTAAGAAGGACAAAATACAAAATGATTTATGAATCGATCAATCCTTGTACATTATGAAAGTTAATTTTTTAAAAACGGCTAATTGTAGCATTCTTTAATCGACACGTAGCATTGTAGCATCCTTTGATCGACACGTAGCGATATATT
>JAOEHQ010046508.1:0-22364 GCA_025447715.1 Asclepias incarnata
ATCCTCAAGCCAAGGGATATTATTATCATTATTATTATCAATAGTGACTTCATCAACGACATCATCATCATTATTATTATCATCCATAACGATGTCGTTTTGGTTTTTGTGATTAAACCGACGATTGAGTTCAGAGTATTTTTGTTGACAATGAAGAGGAGTGATATGGGTCGGGTCGGGTGTCCGTTTTTGTAACTCAGATGAAATGGAGTCCCAGTTTTTGGTACCATAACGGTTGACGGCATAAGCTAATAATAGCTCATCCCATGTTCCCCATGGTGCTGGTGCTGGTGATGATGACGTCATGTCGTCGGCCGACGGTGGTTGTGGTTTTGTAACCGGGAATAATTAATAATAAATAAGGGTTTGTAATATGTTTATATAGTCAAATCCAGTAGTAGAACAATCTGGAAGGCAGCAACAATACAGTAATTAGATTAGAAGATAAAACAAATAATAAAGAAATAGAAAAGATAAATCTTGACAAATAAATTATGTGGGTACCTTTCAAAGTAGAAAATGTAGAATCAGTTTGATATCCCAACAAGGAAATAATTAAAATGAAGCAGTGGACCGATTTTCAAAGAGGTTCGTCCGCCCTCAATCTAGGATGTTGGACAGCAGATATCGGGTTTCAGTTCGAAAAGTATGTTGATGCATACAGAACTAACAATCATGGCATGCCTAACTCACTAGCATAAACAGAAACCTGTTGGTGGTGTGTATCACCTGTGAATATAAGAAACTACTGTCAAATTATAAATACACGCACACATGATTTACCCATATATAAACTCACTCCTACAAAAGTTCGGTCTTTAGAGTCCTAGAATTCTTGCATATTACCTGCACTTCGGGTTTTACTATATTGCTAATCTTAACACCTGCTAGTAAAATAAGACTCGATCCAATTCTAACTTAATATAACCCAAAATAAACAATACAGAGGTTAAGTTGGGTCTAAACAGTTATGGGTTGTAAATAGGCCGAACCGGATAATCCAATTAACCAATGGGCTGAGTTCATTTTACATTGTGGATCAACAGGTCACTCACCAAGCCATTTAGTACTAAACTTGATAAATAAAAAATCATATATTCTAAACTCTCAATCGGTTTACAGCCTGCTTAACCCGCAAACCCGTTTAAACAAACAGATTACATGGATTCCTGTTCAAGTCAGATGATACCAAGTACCAACCAGTGAACCCATTGACACAATGCGAATTTCCAGCCCAAAATGAACCAGCTGCTACTGTAATTACAACAACCAAGGTTTCAAATTCTTAACCATATTTATCAAGTTTCAACCTGTTTACAACCCAATTAACCCGCCAACCCGTTTGAGTGACTCGGATTCCAGTTCAGGTCAGACGATACCAACCTGTGAACCCGATACAAATTGCCAGACTAAAAACAACAAACCACGACAATAACGTAGCCCAACCATTTCTGCACCTTTCAACCCCTAATGAAGTAACTGTTGCTAATTAAAAGACTTACATATTGTGATTCAGACAGTAAAGTTGCATTCTCCTTTTTAAGAGACGTGATCTGATCAAGCATGTCCTTGACAACTCAAGTAGTTTCACCTAATTAAGAAGCTTTGCCACTGATTCAGAGAAGTAACCTAACAAAAACGAAACACGTCAAATTCAGAGAAGAGAAACTATGAAGGCAGTGTACAGAAGTATGGATATACTACAACAGAGCTCAGGTACTCAAAACAGAATAAATGTCAACAACAGTTACACAATTACTAACCATCTTACGATTCTATGTCTGTCCTACGCCAAGTCGGTGTCTCATTAACATCATCAAGTATAGGAAGATTATAAGATGTACATTGGGTAAACAACTCATCATCTTCATTTGCATTTACATTTGTTCCCATGTCATAAGTGTCTTTAGGCTTAGTCATGATTACATGTGACCATCCAACATGAAGTTAAAACAAATGGACCTAAAAATATATATATGAATTAAACACGCCGATTCGATAGCAATATACAACAACAACAGTATACAAGCCCGGCTTAAAAGGGGTATGGGGGAGGTGTGATGTAGACAGTCTTACCTCTACCTAAAGCTCCATGGGTAGAGAGACTGATTCGAGAAGGACCTCCGGCCAAAAGGTGAAGATATAAATGAGAAATAGAACAATAATTAAAGATAAAGACCATACCTTTCAGCAAAGTATTATGAATAAGATAAGATAACATATAAAACATAAAACACAGAAGCAATATGTATTTCTTATATGCTTACTAGTGTTGATATATTAAAATTCTTACTACAAGATTCCTAAGTGTAAATATTTTCAAACAAATTCATCCACACATAAAAATATCCATACATCTATTTACGCACACATTCATAAAGATCGTGCCAACCGATATGAACTAAATTTAGCCCTAATTTGACTTCTGCTAATATCTTAACCTATTAATTTGAATCAAAAATCTCAATCACAAATTAGAATTTGAATTTCATCAGACAACACACATATGTGTGTATAGCCTAATCTGATCAAACACAAATCAATTATAGATCAAAAATACATCGTAAACATTAGGGCAGATTTAACGATTGAAATGAATTTACCGTCAATCAGATTTGGCGGTGGATCTCGAAGATCAGATGAGAAGACTTGAAATATTCAACTATGGTGGCGGAGCTCGAAGATCCGGCGAGTGGAGCTCGAAGATCAGATGAGAATATATGAAATAATCAACTATGGTGGCGGAGCTCAGGTGGTGGAGCTCGAAATACGGCGCGAGAACTAACGTCGTTTAACTGTAATGATCCGGCGAAATGAAATTGGGAATGTTTGTTATTATTATGATATCCTTCGTATTAAATTATGTTATATTAGGGTTAACATGTCTGCTCGTAGTCTCGTACGCCCAGTTTACTAGCGGCACTTACGGGTTAAAAGGTAAAGTTTTGTTTTAACGAAGACAACAAACGAGGCCTAATGTAATTTTTGTAAACTTTTAAATTATCTTTATATTTAACTTGTAGACATTACATTACATCTACCAATAAATTAAAACAGGATTGGTGTTTTCTTTAATCGACATATGACGCTTTATTTAAGCGACATGTGTCCTTTTAAATCTATATTTATCCTACTTTTTAGATACCATAAATAATTAAAACTTTTAATTAATTGATAAATATATATAGATACCTAATATAATTAAAACTCTTATATTAAAAATCTTATTTTATTCATTATTACCATAAATATAGATTTTCATCACCAATAATATTTTTTAATAGTAATTTATAATTTACGATATATTTTTATTTATAATAATATAAAGTTAAATTCTTTTATTCTAATATATAGAACATCTTAAATTAATTATTAGATAATACTAATAATAATCTATATTTCTAACTTATAATTTAATATTATTACTCATTATTTAATTATTTGTCCATCTACTAATATAACGAAACCTGATTGAAAATTATAAAATGATACGAACCATGCTTTATTATCATGACTTTTGATTAGGTGATACCATTTTTTTGGGCAAAAAGGTTTACCCTGGTTAGATTTAGGTGATATCATTACCAATATCAAAAGTAATGCTAGATCTTAATGGATACGTTTATGATACATGTCTCTCACTATTAGCCTACCATTAGAGAAACTAAATGCATGTGATGGGACATGTTCAAATTTTATTTTCTTTATAAAAAAAATCAAATAATATATATAGTCAATCCGTAAATCGTACGGGTATTAAGACTAGTTATTATATGTTATGTTGTTATCTCACATATAATAATATATTATATAACTTTTATCAAAGTATCATTGTTTTGGTGATGTAACTGTTGATAATGCATTCTATTATTGTTATTGAAGCGTTGTTATTTGGATTAATAAAAGTATAATTATATGTTATGTTCGTACATAACATTATATCATTGTTATTAAAGTGCTATTGTTTGCTTTAATATAAACATTATATTACAATCAACTACTTTTTAAGATAAAAAAAAAGATACCCGGGACAACGTGCGGGCATAATTCCTCGTTACATGCAAAAGGAAAAGGAAGACAAATAAAAGCATATATAATAATAAGGGGATAACATATATGCTTCTAGCAGCATGTTCATACATGCTTCCCCTTCACAATATTTAAATTTTTTAAAAACATTTAGCTATGTGATTAAAATAAATGTAAAAGGAAGGTAAAAGCATATATGTTATTCCCTAATAATAAATGTATACGTATAGAAAGAGATAAAGTATTTCAGTTAGTAGTATATTAATACTCAGTTAAGTAACGGCGTTTTCAATATTTCCTTCTATTGTGTGTGAGACAGACAGAGAGAAACACAAGTCTTGGAACTGAAACACTTCACATCTCCCTTTTTTGAACTTCAATTGTTTTTAAGGTGGTTTTGACTGACTGACTGAGCTACTTATTAGTATTATTTTTAACATATGTGTTTGTTCGGTATATGATCATCATCATCATCATCATAAGTATACATATATGATGTTGTGGAGATTTTAATATATATATATATATTTTAGAGGTTTAATTTCTTTTTTTCATAAAATTTTCTTGTGTTGGGAAGAATTTGCGTGTGTGTGTGTGTTTTAAGTTTAGGCCGGCCATCATTATTATGGACAACAGAGGAAGGTCATTATTTCTCCCATCTGAAGGTGAAATTTCTTAAACTCATTTATTATTATTATTATTATTTTTAGATGACTATATGCTAATTTTGATGAATATTATTTGAATTTTATTATTTATGTAGTTTTTTTCATTTTTCAACTCATGATACTTAATTTGGCTTGTTTTTCGGAGGTTGTCTTTCTGGAATCAGTCTCTCTACCATCTAAGGGTAGAGGTATGACTATCTACATCCCACCTCACCTCCTGTACCCGGCTTATGGTGGGATTGGATTTTGTCATTGTTGATACTTAATATGGCTTCCTATGAATTGTTTTTGTTTCATATTGATTATTCATGTAGATTATAAATTATATATTATTGTTTTGAAATATATATATATATATATGCTGAAAATGTTGTATTATTTATGGAATTTTCCGGCTGATTCGGGTATGAGCTCTGGAAGATGTGTTCTATAAGGAGCTATGGAAAGCATGTGCTGGTCCATTAGTTGATGTTCCAAGAGATGGTGAAAGAGTTTTCTACTTTCCACAGGGTCACATGGAACAAGTAAATTCAAAACATTGTTTTTTTTTTTTTCCTTCTTAATATATCGTATTTTGTTATTGTTGTATTAATGGTTTTTAATTTCCCAGAATTTGCCTTTTTCTGCTTTTTGTGAGTTTTGTTTAGCTAGAGGCGCCTTCGAATCCGGATTTGAACGAGACTATTCCTCACTTCAATCTTAAATCAAAGATCCTGTGTCGGGTTGTTCATACTCAGCTTCTGGTATGTACCATGTTATTCTTACGATTTTTTGGTTAGGATACACGAGATTTTACCTTTTAAGATTCTGTTTGGACCAAAGGGACTTTGGCCTAGCAGTAAGTGAGGTGACCCATCAACCAATAGGTTGTGTGTTTTGCTTTTCTAAAAAAATAATTTTAGATTCTGTTTGGTTGCTTACAAATCAAGCAAGGTTTGCCTCAACAATTTGCTTACATTTGAGATCTCTGTCAAGATTATTTTTATATTTTGGTCAACTGCAATGTTGTTGAGACTCTTGTATTTAATGAGTTTTAGTACTTTATACATCTAAGAGATAAGAGGCAATATATTGATTTGATTACGTGGTGGTTTATAATTGGTTAACATTGTAGGCTGAACAAGATACAGATGAAGTTTATGCTCAAATCACTCTACTTCCAGAGCAAGATGTAAGAATTCGATATTTAAATTTTAAAGCAAAATGACACTTTATGTTCGACCATCCTATATATATGGTTTTTTTTATTTATTTTTGTAACAAATCGTAGCAAAGCGATCCTACTAGTCCTGATATATGTCTTGCTGAGCCTCCAAAGCCAACTGTCCATTCGTTCTGTAAAGTCTTGACTGCATCAGATACGAGCACTCATGGTGGTTTTTCAGTGCTCCGAAAGCATGCAAATGAATGTCTACCTCCTTTGGTATGTTGCATACAAATGTAACCAACTTGAGTCCAATTTCTGTTTCTGGTCCCTTCTAATCTTCTAACAGTTCGATGTATTATTGATCTTTCTAATTTTCTTTGTTCAGGACATGGCTCAGCCAACTCCCACTCAGGAGTTAGTAGCCAAGGATCTCCATGGCACTGAGTGGCAATTTAAGCATATATTCAGAGGTCGTTATTTTCTCATGTCTTTTTACTTATGTTGCAAATGAATATCACAAGTTCACAACCATTAGTTGAAAATGGAGCCTGAGTGCCTGACTATATACTGGTCTGTGATTTCACAGATTGAAGTTTTCTATTCTGTTATCTGGTAAACGTGCCACTATTAGATTCATGAGTATATAATAAGCTCCATGAATTAATATAAGTTCGTTTCCATGTGTATAATCTGTATTTCATTTATTATTTATGGCAATTATCTCTGTGTGAATTTGATATGTAAGGTATACACTATTTACCATGTTACGAGGTGGTACTAATGACCCATTTACATATGTTTTATGTAAAGTTCAATTAAGTTAGCTTAAAAGGAAATGGGTCGAAAGTTTTCAAAAGTGTATTATTGAAGCTTAATACCATATTTTAATTAAAAAGTTACATTATTGTTGAAAAAAAAATGTTTTTCTAACTATATTTGACACTGATTATTTTAAAAGATTAAAAATTTTTGGACAGAAAGTGTTAAAGCATCCCAACCCAGCTCAACAAGTTTCAACCTATACCAATAGATTACACTAAAACATATAAAAATATAAAAGGACTACTTTTGACCGAAGCTATTTTGAATGGCTACACAACCCACCTGCCCCACCCATTTTGCCACCTCTAGCTATTTTTGAAGTTTGAGCACTTAAGACTTGTATGATTATTAAATATCAGGTATTAGGGTGCCTACTTTTATGAGTAAATTGAAGCTATTTATTTTATTTTCATGTGAAGTAACTTCTCTTGGATAGAGCAGGTCAACCGCGAAGGCATTTGCTTACAACAGGATGGAGTACTTTTGTCACTTCTAAAAGATTGGTGGCCGGGGATTCATTTGTATTTCTTAGGTATTAGTTTCCATACTTGCTTTGATCTTTTACAATTTAACTTGTCACAAAGTTGAAGTGAAATACTTGACTACAAATATTAATAATATCCTTTAGTAAAGACACATCGGAAACTCGTAACGCAAATCAGTGCCATCAACATACGAGTAATTACTTTTTGCCACAAAAGAAAGTATTGCAGTTTTTATGGGACATCTGAATGCATGTTTATTTTTTGTTATAGCCGATTTGTGATCTGTATTGACAGTACTGTTGACTATGCTATAATGTTATGTGATTATAGGGGGGAGAATGGTGAATTATATGTTGGAGTAAGACGTGTTAGTCAACCGCATAACTCCATGCCATCTTCAGTCATTTCAAGCCGAAGCATGCGCCTTGGAGTGCTTGCAACTGCATCACATGCTGTTTCTACACAAACCCGTTTTCTTGTTTACTACAAGCCAAGGTATGTTACTTGGCTTGGTTTAAGAAATGTGAATATTAACTGTACTGGTTAAAGCTGGTCTTTTTTAGTACTTGTTGAAAAGGGCTAGATCGGCTTGGATTGATCCACAAAAGTTTTTTGTCAGAAATATTGAAGTCACTATAAATAATCAGTGAGTTGATTATAAATTAACGATAACAAGAACGAGATTGGTACAATAAAAATCTCATCTTTGGATAAAATAACGATTTAGAAAGTTGTATGCTAAGAAAGACTTTGGACGATTCTAACACATTTGACCTTTCCCATAGTAGCTAAATGTTTTCATTAACCCAGTTGAGATAGAACACATCATAAATTGACCTGTTCATAAGTAAATGGCTCGAAATCACCATCTTTAATTAACTGTACTAACATGCAAAAATAGTGGTGTATTTAGCTTTGTTAAATTTTTGTATCAATTGCTCCAAGGGGTTGAGGACATGCACCCGATCTGGTGTTAAGTGAATACCTATAATGTTGACAACAGATAATGGGGGATAAAGGAGGGAATATTTCGGTCATCCTATTTTCAAATGAGTAGATGAAAAATAAAAACCCAGATTAGAATATGTAAGTATGCATGTATTATTTAGACAGTAAAAAGGCACACCAAGTAAAAATAAAAATAAAGGCATAATTATGCTGTGTGTTTGATCTGCATAATTTCTCAATCATGTAAAGCTTTTCCATCAGCCTGCTTTTAGATATATATCGTGCACAAATTTAAGCATGAAATTGTACAGGACAAGTCAGTTTATCATAGGCTTGAACAAGTATATAGAATCTATAAAAAATGGATTTACTGTCGGTATGCGATTCAACATGCGATTCGAGGGCGAAGACTCTCCAGAGAGAAGGTACATAACTTTTATAAGTTCTTGGTAATGGTGGCAACATGAGTGGGTCACCGGGTGGCGGGTTGGGTAACAAGTCAAAATGTGTATCTATGAATACAGGTACTTGGGTTGACCCGAAATACTTTGAGCAAAAAAAAGATATTTTATATTAGCTAGTGTGTCATATGTGGCTACATAAACTACATTATTTTAACAAAATTGTAGCTCGTTAAATAAAACTGCAGTAGATTTTATGCATTACAAACTTTTTGGTCAACTTTTGATCTGCTCGACTCTTTTCCTTTCAGGCTGATTTTTTTTAATGTATTGTTTGACCCATTAAAGTTACAACAACCCTTGGTATTAAGTTGATAGAATAATGTTTTTCCCTGAATTTTCTTCAATTGTTTAGGTTTACGGGTACAATAGTTGGGGTTGAAGACCTGTCTCACCAGTGGAAATCTTCAAAATGGCGCTCTCTGAAGGTAAACAAATGACATAAATTCTGATATATTTATAATTATTTCCATTAATCAAAGACTTTCCTCTTTGACTCAAATAAGTGACCTACTGGTCAAAAAGCAAATAGAAGAAACTTAACTTTGTCCTGCAAATTCCAGGTCCAGTGGGATGAACCCACATCGATAGCGAGACCAGAACGGGTTTCTCCATGGGAGATTGAGACTTATGTCAACCCAATTCCAACAAGCTTGGTTCAACCAATGGCACCTAAAAGTAAAAGGCCTCGACCTCCGGTCATCATCCCTTATCCTGGTAAGTCAGTTTGTTGTGTTACTTTTGTGATTGACATTAGATATGAAAATATCGATCCATCTACTTATGTTGGCTCAATTTGATTATGTTCTATCTCTACCAGGTAAATAATGAAGAGAAAATTAGCTTATAAGGAAATGGTTGCCGAATGTCGCTCTGTATTTTTAATGCATAAAATCGTATAAATCAGTGATTATCAGTTAATAAAAAAACTACCTACGGATATTTTTTTGGACAAAAAGTATTTTGGGATCAAACTAACCCGACCAATAGAAAAGTCTACTCGTTAGAGTGAATCTGTTTTGACCAGTTCTTGCTGACCCTATGTTGCCACTTCTAGTATTGTCTTCTAATTGATATTAACCTCTCCTATTCTGTACATTGGGCTATTTATTGTTTTAGAACCGGCATCTTCAACTGTATCTACTGTTTGGAATCCTTCACACAATAAAACAGAAAAAGGTAACGATTTATAGACCCAATTTGATGCAGGTTGGCTATCATTATTGTCAGTAAAATATTCATGAAATATTCTTTGCAGGTGAGACAGAAGATAGGAAAGGTCTCATGAGTTGGTCTGTCCATTCGAATTCAAATTATATGCCTCAAGAATCCATAATAATGAACAACGATTCAGATAACAGCCCACTTGATTTGAAGAAGTCTGAAAATATTAGGAGTTGTAGATTATTTGGTTTTGACTTAAAGATTGCTCCCAAAGATGATAAAATAACTGAGGTTTCTCCATTGGTCGAAACGCATGAACTGACTGGGATTTCAGACCAGAAGTCCGATCCCCTATCAAAGGATCGTATGGATGGTCAAAGTAGACAAACTACTTTGAGCCGGAGCCGTACTAAGGTACATCTGATCCTTCAAATGCTGTTGACTTAAGTGTTTATACGGTAGTATCAGAGGTTGCATGTTTTATCCACCCATTTATGAACCGATTAATTCAGACAATGTTTCCATCTTTAACAGGTCAAAATAGATAATATTTTTTAAAATAGTAGTTTGAAAGGTAATGGGTAAAACTGGTAGAAAGTCACCTGAGTGTATTTTAAAGCTCAAGTCCTTGTAAATCTTTTTATTCCAAAAAGTAGACTCTGGTTGAAGTTAAATATTTGTAAATCATATGACTCACTAATTATTGATAATAAAAATGTGGACAAAAATGCTTTGGGCCAGCCCGGACCAAGCAAAAAGTTATTTTTTATTTGACCCATTCGCCCAACCTGCCTAGTACCTCTAATCATTGTCAAGGTTACTCAGCCAGCATTATTGTTTGTCTACTTGTTCGTGGTAGAAACCAGATATGAGCTAGACTGAACTATTCATATTCAAGCAAATTTAAGTCGATTGTACTGATAAGAAAGGGCTAAGCCCCCCCCCCTCTTTTCAGAACTAACCCATTTACGTATAATACCCTTAATGAAATGATTTACAATATGGATCTCTCAACTCCTAAAATAACTACACTACCCCCTTTTACATCAATAACCACACCGCCGCCGCATCGCGCGGGCATCCGTCTAGTTGCATCAAAAGGTAACCATCTTTGCTCCAATTTCTTTTTCGGGGTAACCATCTTTTTTGGGATCAGAAAAAACCATTAAACTTTCAAAGAATTGAACATTTGGAAGTGGTTTTCTTTTTATAACAAAGTTGGTTACCAGAAATTAATATTGGACTATAGGTGGTTACATTTTTTTTATATGGAATTTGCCCATAAGAAAAGTAATCTGGTTTTATATATATAAGATAATGAAGAAAGATTAGTCATTGGTCGTTGTATTGCTTGCGTCTATAACATGAGTCTAATCATTGAAGGTTCAAATGCAAGGAGTAGCAGTGGATCGTGCAGTTGATTTATCCATGTTAAAAGGGTATGATGAGCTTATAGATGAACTTGAAAACATGTTTGAGATCAAGGGGAAGCTTCGCCCTAGAAATCAATTGGAAATCGTGTTCACTGATGATGAAGGAGACATGATGCTCATGGGTGATGATCCATGGCAGTAAGTAACCTTACTCTACTTGCACCAATCATGAACTATTCTTTTTTCACTTTAGCTGTCACTAGAGTTTGCAAAATGAGTTGGTCGGGCAGGTTTGGTAACGGGTCATTACGTGTCGTATTTTGGTGTGGGTTGGGTTGATTTGACACACTTTGTTCAAACTTTTTGTTTTTCTATAACTGCATTAATAAGTGTGTGAAGAGGAAGCTGATCTGTCGTATGCACTTCCGACTATCTACCAAACTTATATTAGTCAATAATCATCTAATTCTTCGAATTATATTATTGATGAGCTTTAATGCATTAAGTGGTACACTTTGGGCATATCTCAACCCACTTGATGCATTCGCCACCATGTGACCCTTTAGAGAGAAAACGCATCTCAAGTCGACCTTTTCATGAGTAAATGGACCGAAATTGCCACCTAATGAAGTCTTAATACAGGGAATTCTGTAAAATGGTGAAACGAATTATGATCTGTTCAAGTCAAGATGTGAAGAAAATGAGATCTGGAAGCAAGCTGCAACTTTCTTCTTCCACCGACAACGAAGTCTCCGGTTTTTGCTTGGAAGCTGCTGCTGCACTTTCTTGTATGTAATGTCCCCTGTTTTATTTAAGGTTTTGTGGGCTTTGTTTTTTTTTTTTTTTTTTTTTCTAAAGTCAGGTGCTTGAAGAACAATGAATGGGGAATAATGGCGCAAATAATGTCATTAGTAGGGTAGGATTAGGATTTGTGTGTATTAGTGGTTAAATGTTTGATATTGAATGTCAGAGATATTCAAAGCGGCCACTTGCACTGTAATTCTGGCGAAGTGAAGAGCAGTTGCATATCTGTATCTATAATATATTATAAGTGGATATATGTCTTCTGTTTTTGCTCGAGGATATATGTGTCCGTATGATAAGATATCTGTTAGGATTAGTGATCTGTGTTTGTATGCTCGCATAAGATTTTTGTATCAGCTCAAACCTCCATAGGATACCATGATGTAGATGAAGATTTGATAATATGAATGTGTATGATGAAGTATAATATTAAACATTTAGTTCTACTCCTGTTTATATATGTTACTAAAATATAGTTTGTAAAGATTGGAATGCCGACCCATTTATCTTAAATGGGTCAATTTGGATTATCATTTGCTTGCTGGGATCGATCATCACAACAAGAAATCAACAAAACACTTGCCAATGGATATGAAAACAGAAAAAAGCAAAAACAACAACGATTTACTTGGTTTGGCTTATTGCGCCTAATCTATTGCCACAAATCATTACAAAACTCAGGATCAAAAGAATGGATGTTCATGTTCCTCTCAACATTCTTGATACCCTCACAACTCTCAAGAGAGTCGGGTTACAATAATGGAGGCGTCTTTGACATTATTGTATACCTGGAGATGCAACATACACATGGACGGAAGGAGACTTGATCGACTATCATTGGCCCTCTCTTTTTTCTCTCCTACTCCTCGCCAAAATCGCTTATGACTCCTTTTAATAGGTTACACAAACTTGGTTTCCGTGTTAACTTCAACTTACCCTCTAGGTCTCACTCATAATTTGGAAACATCCAAAAATATTTACAATTTTGGAATTAAGAAGCAAACACCTAATAATCTACTAAAACGTGAAAGTTATAAGAGCCTATCGAAAACCTATTAAACAGGTTGAATGGGACAAATAAGCGGAAGTCACTGCAGGTGGTGTTAAAACCCTCTAAAGTGTTTAACAAATGTAGGTTGCTCAATCATTATTTGCTTATAAATTCTGAAAAAAAAATAAGGACAAACAAGTGATGTTGGGCAGGCCAACCTGACCCGACCACTGCGGATCCATATTTAAAAGCACCCATTTTAAGTTGTTACGTACCCCGTCTCTCCACTTGAGACAAAAAGCCCCTTCCATATTTGTTGATCCACAACACTTTTTGGGTGTCTCTATGGATCTAGCTAGGCTGACCTTATCATAGTTTTTCGGAGCTTGTGAGAGATCATGCGAAAATGTTCCTTTTATTGGAGATGCATCATTGCACCCGGCTTCAGAACATATTGAAGTAGTTAGGTTCAAACTTCACCATATCAACAACCTGTTTAGTCTCTTTTTCATGGTATTCGATGGGTTTACAAATGTTGATTTGGTATTATAATTGGTATGTCTTTATGGTAGAAATTAAGCAACTAAATTTGCAATAGATCGATCGATGATTCAATTATTCTAACTTACAAGTTACAAATAGATGACTTATTACCAAATGCCATCCATCAATCATCTTGTACATACAGTTTGGATCACACTTGGTAGTTGGTATTACAAACATTGTTGTATGCATTCATCATCTATTCTAAAGACTACTCTACACTCGTAGCAAAACTCAACAATCATGGATTTAAATATTGACAACATGAGATTCTTCATTTGGATTAGGCAACTTGTCCATACTTGAACTAGACGATCCTTCAAAAATAACTATACTATGTTCTAGAGGAACCCCTTGTGAGTTCATACTCTGGCTGCTCACCGTGGCTGGTTCATCAACTACCTGTGGTTCGTGGTGGCCGCCTTTGGTTGTGTTGATAACTGAGCATCTGCAGAGGGGACATGTAATGTTTGAATGAAGCCAGTTTCGTATACAATCACCATGGAACATATGTTGGCAAGATGGTATTTGATGTAGCTTCTCATTCATCTCAAATTCACCCAAACAAACACAACACCTGCAAATCGAATTCACCGAGTTTCCATAAGGCTGTACGTTTTAGTATCATATATTGTCAAGTCATGTAATTGCAAAGAGCAAAATCCACGGATGATTACTTTTCAATTATCATATTGATTCTTTTTATCTCAAATTAACTACCATTCTTGCATAGAAATGTTCAATTGTGTAATAACGAATTTCTTTGAACAAATTATCACTGCTTACATATTTTAGAGCTTTCAACATTTTCCCAAACAATAGAAGATATTGATAATGCATGGTTTGAAGAAGTCAATTACTTATTTGAAAAGGTGTATGCTTACATTGAATCCTTTGCGTATAAATCTTCGTCAAACAAGATCACAGTAAGCTTGTCTTCAAGGTTTATCTTCAGTCCTGTTTCACTCTACAAAAAGATAGACACCAAAAGAATAAAGATTTGTGGAAGAGATAGGGAGAGAGATAGAGGCAGAGAGAGGTGTATACATACATATTGAGGAAGATTTGAAGAATCATGATTCGACGAGGTTCCTGGATGGAGTGTAGATGTAGAAGATGAGGAATTGTTGTTGCTAAAAGTCCTTTTGAGGTAGAACAAGTAAAACAAGAGAAAAAGTATTATAGAGAAGAGTATTGGGATAGCAAATATGAATGCTTGGTATAATTTCATCTGAAGTGCTTGAGAATACAAATGAGAGTTGGCACCATTACTTGAAGATTGAAGGTACCCCATTGCCTTGTTTAACCACTTTCTTTCTAGCTAGTCACGAACCCAAAATCTATTCTATGAAAAATCCTAGCTTGCTTATTTATGGAAACTCAGAGGACCAAGTGCATGTATGGATGCAAATGTTGTTAACTACTTTAACTATATATATATAAGAAGGGGCCGGGAAAAGATACTGTAACGACACGAAAGCTAAAGAAACCTTAGTGGAATATTGTGTTTCTTGAGTAAGAACTTAGAGTGTACGTACGAATGTAAGTTACTCGAAAGCTAGAAACTTTTGGTGGAAAGGAAGGTGATATATATAAATAGGATAGGATGTTAACTTTCTTGGTTGAGTGTACTGTAGACATGAGTCTATAAATAAATGCAGTTATATATACAAGAGTGGAAGTTGGAATCTTTTGAGAGAAAAAGAAGGTTGTGTTTCTAGCTAGTAACCAAATGAGTTAATATGTGTTCAGTGACCTTAATGTTTGGTTTTATATATAACTTAACTGAAATCCTAGTGGATTTCTTAACTAGGTGAGTTACTAAGGAGTGGGGTCTATGGATTAAGGTATAAGCTGCTAGTGGATCAAGTTTATATATATATGGGTTTCTGAGTGAGATGTGAAAAGGACAGAGAGAGAAAAAAGCAAAGGTGTGGAATATGATCACTAGAAGTAATGACTTTTGAGATGAAGCAAGAATTCATCAAGGGAAACATCATGATTATTCCATCCCATGTCGACTATTAAGGCAGTTTGGTTCTCAGAATGTATGAGAATTTAGTGGAATGGAATTTAAAATTTGTTATGTTAACCTAACATGACAAGGAAAAAAAATACAAATTTCATTTCACCAAATTCCCATACATTCTGGGAACCAAACGACAAGGGACCCTCTCATACACACACATAGACACGCGTGTGTGTGGCTTCACATCATGGTGGTAGTGCCACTCCCAAGACCCACATTCATGTTGGTGCACTAACTTATATGCTTGATCTTGGGGTTGTAATTTTATGTAATATATATAATAGAGAATGCAATCTCTTGTGGGCATACCTTGTTATGGTTGGCCAAAGATTTTATACCTTTTTTATGTCAAATCTAAAATAAGCATTATAACTATGGACTATAAATCGTTATTAGTGGACTTGAATCTAGCTATGTGTACGAAGTTTGCTTTTTAATTAGCTCTAAAATGAGCAACATTCACACAAGCAAATCAATGCTATTCATAAAGTTGCAAGTTCTAGTTTTCAAGCTTAATTGTTTTCATTGATCCATATTGTGATAAAGGAATATAGATGTTATTAGTAGCTCATAAACACTACGGATGTTAGACAGATTTTCAATATGGACATGCTAATAATATCTGTACTGTACATAAACTGAAACAAATTCCTAAAATCATCACTGAGTATAGATTGTCACGTTTTCTCTTCTCAACCAGACATATATATGCTAAACACATAAACTTGTTTTTTCTTTCAAAAACACGATAAACCGCGTTTGATGGATGCAGTATTTTAAACATTATTCTAGAATGCTAAAATTCATGTAGTGAAAAAATAAAATAAAACAATCCAAAATGATCATTAAACAAACAATATACTAATTTATGTCCAAATGAACTTCGCATTTAATTTGACATATAAATAAAAATGGAGTCGTTTATATGTGTAGGAACATGAATGAGAAAGACGTCTCTTTCAAACAATGTGGTATCAAACCGGGCCACCAAATCAAGATTCTCCACATATTAACTTATGAGTGTCTTGTATCCTAATATTTGTTAGTTTAATACCATAAGCAAGTGCTCCCACCTTTTTCTTTCTCATAAATGTTCTAAATTTTTATAATCCACTTTATATTAACCACTACCAATACCAAGGTTGCCTTCATAAGAGGTATCTAAGTTTAAATTTCTCTACATAACATTTTGGAGGTGGTCAAAGAAAGAGTTCAAAGAGGGTCACGTAAACCCCTATGTACTTCTAAGTCAAAGACTCGTCTTTCTTAGTTAACTTGAACAAGGTTATAGGGAACACCTAATCTGTTTACCAGTTTAGCTTGTTTTACATAACGTATTTGAATTTAATATTCATCCTTTGATACAATTTAACGAATTCTAGTATAAAGTTATGTAATGTTTTGTGTTATGTAATGTTTTGCTAGTTTAGTTTTTTGGCTGTAAATTGGGTTTTGGATGTTGCACATGGTGCGTACATTGTATAGTCGAAGTGGTATTCTGTTACTTCGCCTGTTTATAGTTGTAATTTATATAAAGTTAACCAGGGGTATCCCTTTACCCAAATTTAACGAATTCTAAAACTCTATTGAACAAAAGCAAGAGTTCATGATTTTGAAGACATTCTGGTGCTGGTGAAAAAGAGTCTGTACGTGATTGGTCTATGACTATCTATAAAAACCAAAATGAATTGTAAAGGTAAACAACATTGTATGGCTACAAATCAAGCTTTTAATCTTAACATAAAGTGTTGGAACTTGCACAGTGTCAATGGCATGGGTCACCTTTTTCTTTGTTATTTTCTTGTATGATTAGTTCATGAGTGAGTGCTCTTTGACATGAAAAGTTTAGTTTTTCTTACCCAACAAGGCTTCTTTTAGATAAAGATAAACAAAATAAAAGAACGATTTGGGTACAGGTCTATTTGGACAAATCGGAAAGTTTAACCATGTGCCATGGTCTATTTAGACAAACCGAAAAGATGGTATGAACCTATGACTGGATTAACACCATGGGGTGCAGTTAAAAACCTTCGATTTTCCTAGCCATCTTGGGCAATTTTTGTTTCAGGAATCCATCTCTATTTTTCCACTAAGGTATAATTCATATTACACAACATAGAGCTTGGACCAAAGTTGACCTCTTTATACAATTAACTTAAAAAAAGCCACGTAAAGATGAACTCGATACCCATTCCTTTAATCTCATCAAAAGAAAGATTCTTGCATGCAAAAAATGGTATTGTCTGCATAGATATGATGATCAAAATATGTGACATTTCTACAACATGGTGCACTTATATAACTAAAACTTTGAAGAACTTAAACATTTGAAGTACTACAACCCCTTCCTATTGGCTTCTTTCAAAGCTAAAACCGAAAGATATATAGAACTAATACTTCCTCTTCCTTATTATGAAGGTGGATGATCTAATGACGTCATCATCCATGTTCAAAGTTGTCTCCAAAACCTTCAAAGATTCAGGTTTTGTGAAATAAGTAAACAGTAGATAGATACCGTCTAAGTAAGTGTTGGTCTCACCGGCTTTGTTTTTCTTCTTGATGCTGTAAGCAAGAGGGATGACACCCCTATTGAATACCTCCACGTACATGCCGCCTCCAGCAACAAGCAACTGTTAAAAGGTATAAAACGATTAATTAAATTAGCCACTATGGAATCAATAATTCAAGATTTGTTTTTTCCACTTCACTTTATATGACATATCAGAAAGCACTAATCTTCCAAAGCAGAACCTATTCGGTTTATAATTATTTAAAGTAATGGTCTAAATGAAGTGAAGACGTGTAATAAAAAAGTGGCAAGTCAATACATGCATCGTCCTCATTTTGTGTTTTTGACTCAGAAGTGTGTCATACCAACCAACCAAGGGGATTGTCTAAGAAATTCCAGGTCATATGCATACAAAACATAAGATTAATAAATAAAAAGGAAATGGTAAGTGAAAACAGACAAAAGAAAAAAAAAACAAAGACTAAGGGCTTTTTGTGACATCCCAATAACATAAAATGATTTTTTAAATGTTTGAATTGAATTGTTCTACTGATGATGCGAGCAGAGACATACGTGAGTGACATGAAATAAGTTAGCTCAACTCATAGGCATTCATTTTATACAATCTTTTCAGATTTCCATTTTGTGTGTCGCATCTTTAGTTCTGGTTATATCAAAAAAAATGAGACACACAATTCCGTCTGTATGCGTTTTCTTTTTACCAACTGGAGTTTACTGATAGAATTTCCATAATTTTATTAATACGAAGTAGTTTTTATCTTTTAAAATGAAATACAAGGGTTTACTATGTTAATCATTCTATAGAAGCAATTGCACTACTAAATGGTAGTCCGTCACATCAGTTGCTTTATAATACTTTTGATATAAAACTCTGCATCTCGTATTACTTCACGTTCTTATCAAAATAAAGTCAGAAACTTTAAAATTATACTTTGAAAAAGAAACATTTCAAAGAAATATCCAATTACATAAGACCTCACAATCTGGATATTGCTTGTAAACTTAGTCTTCAGTTACCCGTATTCCTAAATGACGTGTGCACTTGCACCAAACTGAATTTTGTTGTTTACGTAAATACTAAGAATCAGTATAAGCTAGAGACACCCTGCAAACCCATTTACTTTATTATGGGTTGATATAGGTTGTATTTTACCTTCAATCGGTCGACTTAAAAAACTTATCTGAAACAAAATGGGACAAACGGTCTAGGCCAGTCAAACAGGTTGAAAGTCACCCAAAGTGTTATCAGACGTTTTACAACCTATTAAATAGATTTATTCACACAAATCAGCTACTATATTAATATGATAGTTTCTACAACCATTTTGATGCATTAACTATTTATATAATTTTAAAAAGTGGACAAAAATGTTGATGGGTCAACCTGACCCGCCCATGTAAAAATCAATGGCTAAGAAATATCTACTTATAACCAGCCAAATAAACAGGATCATTTGAATACTGTAAAAGTCGTCCAACAGTCAAGATGTATATCGTCCAAGCACGCAGAATAATACAAGTTAATGAAGGCGATGGAAAGTGGTACCGTTTTACGATCTTCCTAATCTTTTGGACAAATATGAGTTAAAAGCTCCAACAAAACTCACGGCATCCAATATAAGTCCCACATGCACCTTCCGATATAAATTTCTTGTTGTTGAGCAACAGAACCATGGTTATAAAATAAATAACTTCTTTAACTAACCCAAAATATGAGCATTAAAATTACATGTGAAAATGCAGAACTTTTCTTAATTACCAAACATTTATCAGCTTCTTAAGCTTTACAAACAACTTAGGTGTCAATGTTGACCCATGTATATATTAATAGGTCTATTCGAGTAATCAGAATTCAAATTTAACACTAACTATTCATAATAAAAGTAAGAACAAAGTTTTTGGACAAAAAGTGTATTTCAGGTTAACCTGACCCGAGCCAGACAGCAAACAATGTAGTTTAACCTGCTACTCCACTCACCCAACCGCCCATATTGCCCTCTAACTGAATGCGTCAGAAATAGATGCCTAACTCAAGAAAGTTTTTTCAATATTAGTGCTCCGCTTTCTACTTATTATATGTAACTATCAACAAATTTAAACCTACAAATAAGCATTTTCAACCTGTCTTTGAAAAACTCGTGCATCTATTTCACCTTGAATTCTATATCAAGCAACAAGCATCCAGCTTAGAATTGACACTTGACACCCTTTACTACTCTTCCTCCATATTATGTTAGGAAACACCTATAAACTACCCAAGTTCCTTTAAACTTCCAGCAAATCTCTGACCGCCTAAGCTAAATCAAAGGCATTCATGAAAAGATTTTTCTTATCCAGATGCTGGAATTAATAGCTAAAAATTGTCGAAAATATGCAATCTTTCACTTTTACTGATGAATGGTTTAACTTGGATTGTGTTTTACGTTTGTAAGAAAAACATAAAGAAAATTGCGTCATATGGGTCAATGATGTTGAGATTTCCCATTTTTAACGCATACAACCTTCTAAAGTTCAAAAAGTTGAAGTATTGTTGTGATAATATAGTTTTTTTTATAACTTCTATCACACTAGGGTCACTAGTTATATATATATATATATATATATATATTATAAAATTTTTGACACAAAATATTTTGGGCTACCAAATAAAGAATTAAAGATTACCCGACGTGTTTTGACCTATTACCGAATACACTCAGACCGCCTATTTTGCCGCCTCTATTATAAGGAAAAAAACTAAGCCAGGCCCGAGAGACCATGCTAAGAAGCCCAACTAAAGGCAGGATGAATCGAGAAGTAAGAAAGGGGCAAAAGACTTGATGGCTAATAAAAACCTATGCGGTCTTCAAGAATATCAAATACATCAATCACCGAGACAAAGAACTCCGCATCTTCTTTTAGTGGGTAAAAGATGTAATCGTGGTTTAAGAACTTAAAAAATTAAATACAACTGTTTTTTTTTCTATTACAATCATTTAGTGTTGTACAGCTGAACTTAGAAACTAAAAGAATTTCACAACTGAAAAGAAGAACTCTCCTCTATTGAGCAGGGCAGGTAATGTACTCCGTAATTCACAAATAAGAGTGTACTAAAACAAATTTACAGATTCAACTCATTACAAGAATTCTTCTTTCCTAAAATGCTCATTCAGTGACCAAAACTATCTTTTGTTTCAATCTTGAATATTGATCACAGGATCCTATTTCCAACACTAGCTAACTTATTTTTAGCAAAGTGCAATATACGTTGCTCTTCCTTGAAACACCAATTATCATGAGATTTAAACTTACTTTTAGGGGGGGCTTTGGGATTGCATATTTTAAAGTACTTTATTTGCTTATAAAATAAGCAAGATCCAACCTGCACATTTTAAAGTGCTTATTCCTTTTAAAATAAGCAGTTCTTAGATAATGTTTGACATTGCTTATCTGCCGTAAAAATAAGCAATAAACAATTAAACAAGCAATGACTACGAAGTGATATATTGGGTCCCTAAATTTGCAATTACTTAACCTTTTATCTATATTTACCCAGGAAAGGCAAGTCTTTGACTCAAATATATGCACCGGGTATCCCCTGCCATTTCCTAATATCTCTACTTCTACATAAAAAGTACATATTTAGCCCTAAAAACAATTAAAGATACACAATGCTGCAAAGGGCAGGGTACGGGGAAGTAGAGAATCATACCCATACCCAAGTGTAGAGAGACCAAAAACATTAAAGATAATTAATTTATTAAAAAATCCAACATAAACATAAAATTATATACCTCTTCATATTTCTGGGTAAGAGAGAGTCTTTCATCTTCAGACATATCTGGTCTTAAAACAGCCATAGTTTCATACTGCTTCAAACCAGGTGGGCATTGGGGCTCTTCTTTTTCTTCAATGGCAGTAGCAACTGACCCAGATGAGTTGCTGAGGTCATCATCAACACCCAATCCTCCTTCAAAGAATGTACCTGAGAAATCAAGGGTTTGGGCCTTGATTGAAAATGAGTTTCTTGGAAATTGATGATGGAAGTGAAAAGATGTTGCCTTTTTGTTTGGGAATGGGGATAGTAGTTGGGTTTGAAGTAGAGGTGACGAGGCTAGTATAGATGATGAAGATGCCATTGTTGTTTGTTTGTTGAAGTGGGATTGATTATTGATGATGATGAGAAGATGAACCAGTGATGTAGTGAAGAGATGATAGAAGTGGATAAGGGATTGTGGATTTATCCTTTATTCTTTTAAAACCTATAGGGTCCGTTTGGTTCACGTAATGTTTTTGAAGGAATTGAAATCTGTTAATGGAATTGGAATTTAAAGGAATTGAAATCTGAAAGTTTTAAAATCTGTCTTGTGTTTGGTTGACAGAATTCAATG
>JAOEHQ010046509.1:0-11488 GCA_025447715.1 Asclepias incarnata
TTAATTTAAAAAGATGTCGGGTTGGCGGGTCGACCCGTGGGTCGAAAATCCCAACCCTAACCCGACCCAAAAAAAATTAGGTTGACGGGTTGGTGGGTTGGCGGGTTTATTGACAGCCCTATTAATATATATATGAGGGATGGAAATATAAGGTTGTCATGTACCTATCTTAGGTATAGAACCCACTCACATTTTAGTTTTTTAATCCATAAAATTCATGGGGGCCGGGTCATTTATTTATTATACAACAAATATTAAAAAATTGATATGTGAGATGTTCTATACCTAGCTTGGGCACATGACAGCCACACATTCACATTTCCCTATATATATATATATAAAATATTCGATGACTTGGCTGTTTCGAAAATAACCCGGAATTAATTAAGAATCTGAAAAAAAACATATTTGACAATTCAAAACATTGAAACATGTTTGATGATCAATCCAAAATCAAAAAACATATGCATGCATTTCCTAAATGTTTTGTAACAAATAGAAAATGAAACAATATATATGATATACATGTATATAATAATATAGGCAATGATAATTAAATTAAAAACATAAAAATGGCAGGGAAGAAATATATAGGAATTGAATACTGGCCTTGAAGTCGAAGATAACCAGACAATCCAATTACGTGTGTATTAATCTATATGCAATGTACGTATGTATGATATCATGTTTGTGTGATTAGAGCATGCATGGTGTATATACTAATGTGTATACATATATCTGCTTAATTATTATTATTTTATCTTTTTTTTTATCGAAAGTGTGTATCCTTTGTCAGATCGAATCGTAATAATAAAGAAAATTATTATTATTTATTTATTATCAATTATTTTATTGTTAAAATAAAATATTATTTTATAAACTAAAATATTATTTTATAAAATAATATTATTATTTTATAAAATAAAAGTAAATATTTATAAAATAGTAATAAATTTTTAATAAAACTTTAATTTATTGCTAAATAAAAATTATTAACAATAATATATTTTTAATAATAATAATAATAATTGATTAAAAAAGTTTTATAAAATAAAGTAACAATAATTATTATAAATTTTAGGGTATATTACATGGATGATACTTGTGGGTTGTCTAAAATTGCTAGTTTCATACCCTTATCTTTATAAGAGAGTGGGAAAAGACGAGAGTACCCCCTCACGTGTGGTATGCGACTGGATTTAACGCTCCGCCAAGCTCCGTTAGGGTTAAGTATGGTGAGCGTGCATATTTGCAAACTATGGATATGTCTCGGGTAATTAAATTCTTGGGGGTATGACCAGTGTAATTTGGAACAAACGTCATGTACCATTTTTGTAATTTACCATTTTTTTTTCTTTTTTTTTTGTAATAGCTTCAAAATAAATGTAACCCAAAAATTGAAAATTGCTATATTAATTTATATTTATATGGTATATAATTTCTAAGATAAACCGTAAATTCTTTATAATTGCTTTGAAGTATATTTAGGGTGAGCCGTCTTGGTCGAAGTTGCAACTTTACTACACCCTTTTAGAAGTAACTTGTATAGATAAATGAGTAAAATGTCAGAAAATATTATTTAAATCAAAAGAAAAAGAAAAAGAAAACCATAATTCAGAAGATTCGTATATGACAAATTATGTAGTTAATTGTATGAGCTGATTAATATTATTGGATTAAAATTATATATGTAGTTAATCATGTTGTAAGCAATAAGGAAACTTCTTCGATCCGTGTACGTAGATGGATATGTCCACCGCCCACCATTTCCATGACAGCTTGTTTTAGGAAGAGTTTGCAGGGCAATAAGTTTTTCTTAAACCAACATAAATTAACCATCCTCGGAGCGTGGATAGGATTGTATCAAAAACACCCATAGAATGAAAACCGACGGCGTCACCTCTATAGGTGAGGTTTTTTCTCGTGTCCATCCGCAAGTGGCGCTAGTTTTTTCCACTTCTTTTATGATCCTCGCAGTTAAAGCAACGGAAAGCGTCTAAAGATTGGGTTAAGTGATGTTTCTCTGGATTGTATTTGTTGTATCTTTTATGTGTTGTACTATAACTTTCTAACGAGTTGCTAGTTAGTTTTGTTAATATTATCATTTTTCCTGTTAAAAAAAAAAAGAAAAAAGAAAAACTATCGGTTGACAAATGATTTGTTAAATATTGACAGTCCTAAAAAATTATTTTGAGTTAAATATGGGCAAATATTGACAGTCCAAATAGAATTGCCCTTAAATATTCTTTTGATGCCAAAACGCACGAGGGCTCAATAATCTAAGATACTAAACGACAAAAGTTGAAACCAATTTAATATCATGTGAAACTCTGTATTCATCCTCGATCCAAGGTGGAAGCCTCAATTGATAAAATTTGATTGCGTTACTCATTTGCATTTAATCATTAAGCTCTAGAAGTATTTGACCATTTCATTTAGGAAAAGACCATAAATCCTCTTAAAAAAATCATCTTTACAATCTTCCTAATAATATAATGACGACATTTGATAAAATTAAAGAATGAGATTAAAGAAAAGAATTAATAAATTATACTTATCATATAGTCATGACATTAGTAGAATTATTAACAGATTTTTTTAAAAAAATATATCATTTTAAAAATTAAAAAAAAAAAAAAACAGATATCAGTTATTGATCAAGAGTTATGTATTTCTTGTTTCCTATCAATAAAGAACGTCATTTGCTATTTCTCCATGTATTGTTCATTAAAGTTTTTGTTAGTTTAGTTTGTCTCAAATTAAATATTCACTTTTCCATTTATTTGTCTATTTTAAAAGTAATTATTTGCAAGGTTAATTAGATTTATTTCAATGAACACATTTTTTACAAGGTTATTCAAAACAATCCTACTATCCTAGTATAACCTTGGTTATATTTCAATTAGTTTCGAATTAACTTTTATATTATATGGTAAGGAATTTTTGCTACATAAATGACAAATTTGAAGTTTACCGAGATGTATATTTGAATAAAGTTAAATATATTTCATTGCATTAAGATTGCATTAAGATGTTTAGTGAATAATAGGAGGACAAACAATCAAACAAATCTACTCATGTTTTTATAATAACTCTATTCAGGGCCTTCCTCTCTTGCAGCTAGCATCTTTGCTTGAATGGTTTATGATTTCTAGAGGGTTCTTTCGCATAATAACAGTCTTATACAATTCTGGTAGTTGACCGCTGTCATTAAGCCTACTTGGGTATTGAGTATTTATTTGTAAGAACTTCATATTTTGCACTCGAGAGTTTCAACTCAAAAGTTTACAACTTATTTTCTCATTCTTTTCAGTTTTATATTTCTAGTATAAGAAAAATAATTATACAATATATAGTCAATCCGTCGTATGGGTATTAAGACACACACACACACACACACACACATATATATATATATATAGTGACCTTCCAGTGAGAACACCGTTAAAATAAAAACAGCGAGAACATTCAAAAACTTCACTTTGATGCATTATAAGTCTAAAAAATCATCATATATAGTGTATAACAAATTTTCATTATTTAAGTGTTTAACAACACATTGATCAGTCATAATCGAGAAAATCAGTCTTTTTATTTTATGCATTCATCTTGATGAATGTGCATCAAGATGGATACATAAAACAAAAGGTGTGATGTTATCAATTTTGACGAATCAATGTGTTAATAATGATAACATACAAAACACACACTTCATTTTATGTATTTTTAATGCATCAAAATGGAATTTTTGAATGTTTCACCGTGTTTTTATTTTAAGGTTAGATGTATTTAATTGGAACTCTATATAATATATATATATGGGAAGGTTATGGTAGGAAGTGTCTTAACGTGCGAAGAATGCGAAGTGTTATATTTTTCATTTTTTACGGCTTCCACCTCTTCCCCACCACCATCACCACCACTGGCCTTCTTCCTCCGCCGCCCCCCGCCACCACCATTGCCGGAAACTGTGATACGGTACTGGCGCAACCCTTAATTGAATGGCTACGCCGTTCAGGGGGCTTCGCCCTTACCGGTCGTAGACCTTAAGACATTTATAAAGGGGTTGGAAGCCGTACGCATCTAGGATTGGTCTGGATTTGATGGGCGGCGATCCAAGAGATAGTGTGGTGGTTTGATACGGTATGGGCACTGCCCTTAGTGCCAGGGCTCTGCCATGGATGACAGGGATAAAATTAAGATGCATTTTAGTGTTAACTAAGATGCAGTTAATAGTTATTATTAAAATGCATCTTAGTTAACACTGACATTCATCTTAGTTACTAAGATGCAATGCATCTTAGTGAATAAGATGCATGTCAGTGTTAACTAAGATGCATTTTAATAGTAACTATTAACTGCATCTTAGTTTACACTAAAATGCAGTGTCGATAGGAAAAAAGAGGTATTTTTTTCCAACCGACACTGCATTTTAGTAATATTTAAGATGTATTTTAGTGCATTTTAACACACTTCGCACACTTCCTTTTTTAACACACTTCGCACACTTCGCATTTTAACACTTCACACAGGACCTCACATCTATATATATATATATATATATATATATATATATATAATACTTATTGTAGATTATAGTATAAGTATGATACTTATTTTAATAAATATTTGGTGTCCAAGTTCAGTGTACGTGTTGATTTTTATATTAATGGATTGGTGTTTCGATAAGATATGCAATTAAGATCTTTTAAACATTGCATGATTTTGGAATATCTGCCCCACATGTTCTTTCTTGTTTTTTCATTTTTATTTTAATTTCTAATCTTGGACAACTTAAAATACATAAAAGTTGTACTTGGGGTCATTTTCTATCAAAATCAAATTTTCAAAATCCATAAATTTAGATGTTAATGCAATGAATGTTAACTTAACGTGTTACGAGCCGTGAAATATTTTAGCTAGAGTACATGAATTATGTGCCCGAAATGTAGTAAATGAAATATGATTATAAACTATAAACATTTAGATTTAGATTTAGATTATTCTAGCTCGCACATAATGACATAAATGTAAGCTGTAAAATATTGATTAATTTGAAATTATAATTAAGAAATTTGTTTAAGAAAAAACCTTAGGATACCACTTTGAAGGGGAAACCCCTTGAAAAGACTCGTTACCATCCCCAAGGAAAAACCTTGGGGATACCACGATTCACATTTCCTTGTTACCACCCAAGGGAAAACTTTTGAGATACCACTCTAAAAGAAAAACCCTTTCAAAAGACTCGAACTCGAGACCTCTCCAAGAAAAAAAAGCCCTTTTTCACACTGCAGCATATGAGTGGCCTGCCCACCAATCCTTTTAAGAGGATTGGTTAAGTTGTTTATGTATTAACGTGTATGCATATATATTGTTGATATATCATAAACAGGAATTTTAAATACAAAGAATTTTATTGTGATATTATGAAACTATTACTCTTTTATCTAGAGCAGGGCTTTCCAAGGAAGTCCCAAACTCACCATCATTTGACATATGACGCTTAGTCATCAATGAGGCATTTCTTCACTTTTTTCTGGAACAAGGCTTCCTTGTAACTCCTTTCTAGGACCCACCATTTATTTTATTTTATACCCTTAATTAAATAAAACTTTAATATATTAATAATATAAAATAAAATAATATCAAAAACTTTAATGGTATTATAGGTATATTATGTGAAAATCACATGGTGAAAACCGATGGCTCGGCCCCTGTTGGTGAGGGTTTTTCTCGTGCCTTGTTTTTCGTAATTGGCGCGAGTTTTTTGACCCTTTTTGCATACCTCGCAATTCAAGTCTCAAGATGTGTATAGGATAGTATTGTTTGTCGTTTATCCTTGACTTTGTAATTGTAATTGTACTCTTTTCTGGCGGTATCTAGTATTTTGCTAAATGTCAAGTTGTTTTATTTATAATATATTGCCGTTAAAAAAAAATAAGTACACATATTATAACCATCTTGAGTGTTGATTGTAAATTTTATATGACAATAACTTATACGCAATGTTTATACAACCTAACACCACATATATAGTTGTTTGAGAAGACATTATGGTTGGCTACTTGGCCATGACTTGACTATGGATGGTCCTATCGGTATATTTATTGAATATAATAGATGCGTGTCCGTACGATGCGGTGACGATGGTGGTAGCATAGGCCGTGTGGTGGCGGTGGCAGCAGTGGCGGCGGCGACGGGTGGCGGTGGCGGCGGTGACGGTGACAGTGGTGGTGGTGTGGTGGTGAATGTAAAAGTAATTGATGTAAAAGGGGTAGTGTGGTTATTTTAAGAGTATTATAGGTATATTATGTGAAAATGTTTAAATTAGTGAATAAAAAAAATGGATAATATAGTCATTTCAAAGTCTAAATGACTTAGGGGATTGCTCTTTTATATAAGAGTAAAAGATTAAACCCATCATTAATTGGAAGAACAAACAAGCACAACGTAATTTTGGTATATTGTGGTCGTTGTGCCAGACTTGCCCCAATTTTATGATGTAACTTTGTTTTTCTAAAATATTTAGTGTTCTACTAGATTTTTAGTGTTTTAATAAAACTTTTTTAAAAAAAATAGATATACAAATGTTATGAATCACAGTATCACACAACAGATATTCGCGAAATGCATGCATTATATGAATACCAATTGCATACAATTGTATTTGTTTTAGTAAGGACGGAGCCACAAGGGTTCATTGTTTTAGTAAAGACGTAGTCTTATGAATATTAAGGGTATGTTTAGTTGTAGAAAACTAAAAGTGTTTTTTTTTTTAAAAAAATTCAAGTGAAATATGGAAAACAAAAAACGTTTTCAAATGCAAGTTTTTCAAAATAATTTTCATTGAAACAAAAAACCTTGTTTTCCAATTTATAGTTACATATTAGAAAACTCACTTTAAAAATGAAAAACTCCTTATGTTTTCAAACTTGCAATTAAACACGATTTTAAAAAACCTTTCTCCTTTTTAAAAAAATGAAAATTGAAAATTAAAAAACGTTTTCGGTAACAAAACACGCCCTAAGATTCGCATAACATTGTTTATCAAACGAATGACATTGTTGTAGCGACCACTTGCAACTTTGATGAATACGACTCATTAGTCATTACAACCATCACCTAATTCTATAATTATTATATGATTTAAGGTAAGAGAACTAACTAATTAAAATTTAATTAACCCTCGTGCCTTACAATTGAATATTTTCTTGGTGTTGCAACTACATATATATTTAGTAAAATATGAAGTCCGTATAATTATTGATGTCAGTTCCTAGAAAGGTTCCACGTCGTTTCATAGAATCTTTAGTACTTTAAATACCATTTACATACTCTATGCAATCCATGAAATTATATTCTATGTCATCTAAAAGATCGTTCGTTCAAGTTAATGAATCTCTCGCAAACGTGAGGTTAGCTCAGTTGGTAGAGGCATTTGCCTTTTGGAATATATAAGTCCATAGATTAATCCCCAATACAAGTGTATTTAAGATTATTTAAAAGTAATGTAGGTGTAAGAAATTTGCCGATAAAAAAGTTAATTAATCTCTCAAGTTTAACTTAAACCCTCCATGTTTACAAACTGACATAATTAACCCAGATAAACGATGAGACAAGGTTCTCTATTTGAGGAGGCTAATTTGGAACACAATATTTGTTTAACACCTATAACCAAGATGAATTACTCGTACATTTGATTAAAGACAAACATTTAAGGTTAATATTGTTGAGCATATATATAAAGGCCATCTTAGAATAAAACAAAGTTTTAGATATATTACTAAACCTTTATGGTTCGTAACTAAAATAATCATAAATGTCACAAACATATTGTGGTCAATGTTTGAGTAAATACTAGACGTATGTCCGCACGATGCAGCGGCGGCGACGGGTGGTGGTGGCGGCGACGGTGTAGTGGCGGCGGAGATGGATGATAGCGGCGGTGGCAACGGTGGTGATGTGGTTATTAATGTAAAAGTAATTGATGTAAAAGGGATAGTGTAGTTATTTTATGGGTTGAGGGATCTATGTTGTAAATTATTTCATTAAGGATATTATAGGTATATTATGTGGAGATGAAAAAATAAAAGTGATAATTGAGGGGTAGATTAGTCACATCTAGAGGCTTTTTTGAAAAAAGGGGGGTGTGGTTTTCCTTTATAAAGGAGTATAGATATATACACATTACACAGTATTAATGGTTTTTATCAAATAATGTGTTTCATTTACTGGACAGTTATTTTACGATGAAAGAAGTATTATCTTTTATCGACCAAAATGCATGAAAATAGTAAATAAGTTTCTTTTTTATGACTTACCGATAGAGACTAATAATGATAGAAGACCAACGGGTTAACAACCCAGTGGTATGGAAGTCCCTCTATGAGGGCTTGGCTTGGGGTACACCCGAGTTCGAGTCTAAGGGGCAAGGTTTACCCCTAATATGTTGTTGTGTCTTCGGGTGGACTATTAGGGGGTTTTCCCTCTGATCAGATATTGAGGGTGAGGGACTCTTTAGCGTGAAACCGGTCAAGACAACGTAGTCTAGACCCCCGATGTGATATTCGATCCGCACCTTTAAAAAAAATATAAAAAAATAATGATAGAAGCCTTAGATTTAATTAATTTGTTGGTATAACAATTTAACTGTGTGAAAATGTATAGAATGAGTGGAAAAAAAATAAAAATTTAAAAATATAATTTGATTGTTTGAAAAGTGTAAATGGATTTATGGTATATATAGTGATGGAAAAAATAGTTAAAAACAAGATGATTTAAAACGGATAGTTTTTTTAAAAAATGAATTCTTTTATACCTACAAAATTAAATATATTTGAATAAATATATTCTAAATAAATGTTAAATAGTTTATCGTTAACAAAATTAAACATTAAAAAAAATAAAAAAAATTAAACATGAACAAATCAGAAATTCACAACAAACAATGAAATGGCTTATTTTTCATACTTTGGTCTCATATACAATCCGATAACGAGTGGTTGATTAATGTTAAATAGTTTTTCATACTTTTTCACAACAGTTTGACTAGTGCCACTCTGTTCCCAGCTGGATATTTATTTGCAAATCTTTATGGAGAGAATTTAATAGTTTTTTTTTATAAAAAGAAAAAGAAAATCGGAAGCAGGTGAAATAAGGATCTGAAGTTGGAGATGTTGTGATGAATCATAGGTTAGTATTGTTTATTAGATTGCCTCATGTTTCCGGACATCAAGCTTTTGCAATTTATTACATTAATTAATCAATCGTTTTTTAGTCCAACTTTAACGTTCGGCGTATAACCCGTGTGTTTAGACGAGTACGCATGTAACATATTCTTTTAATGTTAGTTACTAATATATTTAAAAAGTTTCCAACTTAATATTAAATACAATTTCCCGTTAATATATCATATTCTCATCTAAATTATATAAGGTAAATAAGAATTTATGGATTTAGATCCAGTTCCACTCATAATATATCATATTCTTATCTAAATTATATAAGGTAAATAAGAATTTATGGATTTAGATCCAGTTCCACCCATAAGAGACCGACGCATATAAATTAAGCCAGGGCCTTATGAAGATTATCGTGTCTCAAAAATAATCATGTCTTAAAACAAATTTCAACCATCATGTATATCATTTTATTATGGAAAAATGATATATATCCTTTTAAATTTTAATCTAATGATCCTTTTAATTCTATCAAAATTTGATATGTGTAATTCACTTATTCTCTCTCATCATCTTAACTCTTGATTTTTTCCATGTGTCTTGATCATGTGATTATTAAAAGGATAAATTAGGAGGATTTATTATTACCCTTTTATTATTTTAGGAATATTTTTATTTTTTAACATTCGATCCTCAAAGCCTGTTAGACCCCGGACAACCCATACAGGATGGGATCCCAGTAATTCAGAGGAAAAAAATCCCACAAGGTTGTCACTCCAGATAGTCAAACCCAAAACTTGTAGATAAATACCGGGATGCTTCCTCACAATTCTTAGGCAATTGCCAGATGAACTGTGCCTCATTGGAAAGAGTATTCCTATTATTGAAAGGGTGGTGAAAAATCCACCACAAGTTTTGATTCATTTATCACAGTCAGGTATTATCGATTTGTAAAATTGTACACTATGGTAAAAGGAGTTTATAATTGGACCAATATCACGTGAAAGGCACATTTGCACACTTAGATCATCCAAGCCCTAGCTAACCCTTAAATATCTCATCTTGCAATTTCTCCGGCCGGCGTTCCTCCGTCATCTTCTGACTGGTTTTCGCTCGTTTTCGGTAACAGTAACTCTCTTTTTTACAGCTTCTTAATTTAATAGAAAGTATTGTTAAATAAAATTAATAATGAATGTAAAATAGTATATAAACCCCCTATGTGTCTACAGTAACATATCACATTACTTTCTCTCAAATATGCGGATTAGACTATAATATCAGCAAAATATGAGAACTCGCCGTAATGTAAATTATTAAAAGCTGAAGCCGCTTCGGTTTTGATCGTAGCAAACGACATGACAATGAAACAAAAAAGAAAAAAAACTCACATTGCTATTTACTATATGTACATAGTTAATGCCCGTGTGCCAATGACCCCGGGTCCAATTGGTTAGGGTGAGGTAAGACACTTTGTCTTTGGTGACAGGTCCCAGATTCAATCATGGACATTGATGAGTAATATTTGGGGTAGTGAAGGAAGAGTAGAGTAACATCCGGCCGTTAAAAAAAATAAAATAATGCCCGTGTATAGTCATTGCTTGTAGTTTAATGCATACCTTTATACATACGGAAATTAATGAAGCACCAATCACTTAACGGAAGTATGAATGTCGTCGTAGGATTCGTAGAGATGGTCTTGCTAATGGCATGTTAATGAGTGGAAATACAAGACATAACAACTAGTGTGTTACTTAGTTTAGATTCTTTTTTGTTGTGGTTTAACATTGGACTGTACGACGTGTATTTTCTTGGAAGTAAATTTTTGGATGAAGGTACTTTTTTGATAACATGAGCGTAATTAAACTACATATTTATTTTGTTTGTTTTCCTTGCCAATTAAACAAAAGAATTAATTTCTTTGTTAATTTTACTGGTCAATTAATCCTATGTCATTACCAAACAGCGGACATTGTTGTGCATCGTTTCATTACTCTGAATTTCATTAAACGCTTGATCGATCTTAGTAAGTTTTCACATATGTTTAGCGGTTTTCTATGTTAGGAAGTAAGCTGTTGGTTTTGGTTCAAAGAATTGCAGATGTAGTTTCAGTTATTATGAAGATGATTACTTGAAGATAAGCCGATGATTTCACGGTTCATAAAAGCCAATGAAAAAGTATTCTGGGGTGGCTTCGGTCTTCATTATATTTGGCTTTGCATTGTTTGGAGGTTTTGTTGGTTCCCAGATTTGCACAACTTTAATAACAGAAAGTAAGATACACAAAGTAAATAGCACACACTAGTTAACCA
>JAOEHQ010046510.1:0-11487 GCA_025447715.1 Asclepias incarnata
TCACATAAGGCAACATGAATCAACGCCCACCGGTCTCACATGATTCATGTTAATCCCATCATATAAGTCATGTAAATAAATATACTTACCTTAGCCACAAAATGCACAATCCAATTTAATCAATTCTTTTCACCACCTATTAACATTCAATCATCTATAAGATTTCCAACCAACTAATTAAACAATACTCAATTCACTTCCCAAGTTCACCCATTCTATTATTTGGCTAATCACCATGTCTCACCATTTCATAAAATCACCATTTCATATTACTAACATCATTATTTTTCATCTTATCTCAAAACCATATAAAAATCACAATTATCAATTTATTAGCCAAACATTAGAAATGGACAACTATGGGGCTTCAAGCTATAACCAAAACTCACTCAATAATTATAAATTACTAGGGTTCCATCAAAAACCCCCAAATATCCAAAATCCCCATTTCATAATAATAAGAACCCTAATTTTTTACTAACAATAATTAAACTCATACCTTAGAAAACAAAATAGTAGAATACTTGGATTTACAACACTCCTCTTCCTTCTTCCTATGTTTATGTATCTCGACACCACCACCACTTAAGATACCAGATTTTTCCAATTCAATTGATTAAGAAATTGAGGGTATAATCTTTATGTTTAAATTGGATGGAAAAGATTGATAAGATGACATGCAGGAAGAAATAAAAGAAAGGAAGAAAGAATAGAAATAAGATACTAAGGAATGAGTCACCAAGAGAAAAGATGGTGGCATCCCATCCTGATGCCACGTTTCTAACCCAAATAATAGGGGTTGATATATCCGCTATCCGCTAAAGTTCCAACTAAAACAACTCCATTACTAAATTTTTAATACTAGGAACTTAATTTAAAGGCGAAACTACAATAAAGGTTATTTTATTACTTTATTTAAAAATTGGGATGTTACAAATTCTCCCTAGCTGCTAGTCAGACAGCTGGCTAAACGATTTAGCTACCGCAACAATAACAACAATCATACTTAATCTCTGCATAAACAGGGTATGGAGGATGTGAGGTGTAGACAGTCTTGCCTCTATCCAAAGATACAGAAACTGCTTCCATAAGGATCTCCGGCCAAACGAGAAAGGGAACATATAAGAATAGGAGGTAAGTAACCATGCTTGGCTGCCGCGTATCACATGTCTGCATTAATAATAGAGAAGAAATGACAAAAACATATCTAACAGACATATCATATAAGAGCTCATCTTGACATATTAAACAATACTAGCACGGTACCCGCTATTGATGACGGCGACTATTGGTGGTGGCGGCGACGTCGAGTGGTGTAGGTTGATGTTGATGTAATTGATGTAAAGTTGGTAGTGGAGATATTTTAGAAGATATGGGTTTAGGTTGTAAATTAGTAAGATAAAGGTTTATAGTGTAAATTAATTCATTAAGGGCAAATTGGGTAATTCCTTATAATACTTTGGGTTCATTAAAGGCAATCTAGATATTTCGCATGTTGTAACTTTCAACAAGGGGGGATAATTTTTAATATGTAGTATAGATAAACGTATAATAAACATAACTAATGCATAAAACCAAACATAACTACATGCATAAACAATCTAGCTAGCGGTATGCTTTATATTCGATTATCAAGATCAATATATGAATGAACCATCCATTAAATTTAAGATCTTTCATATTTGTTTCATAGTTATTTAAACTTGGAGGTTCGCGCTGCTCGATGTATCTATTTTTTTTTTAAAAGACAATACAACAACTTCACCATTTTGATATGTTTGCTCTAAAGTTTTTCAAAAAAAATGAGTATATTTATTTTGTACAATAAAAGCTAAAATCATAAACAAATGGTTGTCATATCAAATATATTGCAATACCAAATATATGTTTATTTAAAGGCAATCCAATAAAAAGGCAACATCAAAACCACTTCATCATATATATGTTTACACAAAAACCATATTGAATATGCATATTTATTTTGTTAAAAATATATCCAACCAAATAAAAAGTTTTTAAAAAAAGAAAGTCAATGATTCATGGTTCAAGTGGTGGGACACTCAAGTTTTACCCATGAGACGGAGGTTCGAATCTTATCAGATGTAAATTCATACTATATTAATCCCAGTTTTTAGGGAGGTTTTCTTTTGGCACCGTTGCTCGGCTCGTGGTAGCATGATCTGGTTTAGACAACCAACTATTCGCTGTCAAGTTAAGACCTCACCATTTGACGATAAAAGTTGTTAGGGGGGTTTTTCTTTTGGTACCGTTGCTCGGCTCGTGGTAGCAGGATCTAGTTTAAACAACTAACTATCCGCTGTCAAGTTAAGATCTCACCGTTTAACGATAAAGGGTTTGTTTCTATTCACCGTTAAAAAAAAAAAAGAAAAGGAAAGAACAAAACAAAATTGAGAAACAAAGACACAAAATGAAAAAATTACAAAAAGACAAAAAGAGAATAAGTAAACAAAATTAAGAAGAAAAAAAAAAGAAACCAAAACACGGAAAGACAAACACCAAAAAAATAAATAAAAATGGAGGAGTATGTGGTGGGACTTGAACCCATCACATTCACTTCTAATCTTTCATGTTTATATTTTCTTAAAAAAGCTTTTAGACTATCTATCATTCAACTATCAGTTTTATTTTTCCTTTTTCACTTAATATACTAATAATATCGAAATTATTTATAATATAGAATCCCCAACCCATAAAATAACTACATTACTCCTTTTTACATCAATTATTTTTACATTAATAACCACATCATCACCGTTGCCGTCGCTATCACCCATCGCCGCCACCACCACACCGTCGCCGCCACCACCATTACCGCCGCATCGTCCGGACATACGTCTAGTATAAGACAACGGTCATTCCATCTAAAACAATATTCCTATTTGTTTTTTTATTTATTCAATCTAATATATATCGGTATCCTCAATTTGGAAGTCCCATGACGATACAAAACAATTACGGTATGTTTGGTTGAAATAAATGAAATAACGAGAGAATGGTGTTTTAAAATAGACTAAATAATAGGAGGGTAGATATGTAATATTTGTCTTGTTTTTGTTTTTGTTTTTATTTTTTTATAATGAAATTTGGTGAAGAAGTTGTCTTGCTGAAAAAGCCACTCCCTCCCTCCCTGTAAAAATTAAATATCATCTCCCAGATTCAATCAACAATTAAAAGAAATAAAAAAATAAATAAATACAGGTGTTTGAATTTCCAAATAATAATAAGAAATAATAATAAGTAATTTGAATTTGAATGGCGAGATATGACAGAGCAATAACGGTGTTCTCACCAGACGGTCACTTATTTCAAGTTGAATACGCACTTGAAGCCGTACGTAAAGGTAACGCCGCCGTTGGTGTTCGCGGCACCGATAACGTCGTTCTTGGCGTTGAGAAAAAATCAGCCCTCAAACTTCAGGACTCTAGGTAATAATTTTTTATTCATTAGTTACTCCTAAAACCTACCTATTTTATTTTTATTTATATACCAATTACCAATGCCGCAGCCCCAGTAGCTTAGCTCAAATAGAAGTTAAGTTTATATGTGTTTGTTTATATATAATTACGGCAACCCAATCCTGTCTTTCACGAGGTATGGGGGAGATGAGATGTAGACAGCCATGGCCGGCCCTTAGTGTTGTTAAATTAAGCACCCGCTTTGTTCCCCCAAAGGTCTAGGGTCCCCATATTTTACATAATGGGCTTAATGTTTTGTATATTTGGCTTAATGTTTTGTATATTTTACCAAATAAGAGTTCCAGTTTTCCTTTTAAAAAATCGCCCCCTCCCCTTTTTTTCTTTCTTTGTTTACTTTACTTTGTATGCTAATAAACTAGGCCCCCAAAATTGATCTCGCTCAGGGCCACCAAAATGCTTGGGCCGGCACTGTAGACAACCTTACCCCTATCCTAAGGCTGCCTCCTAGAAATGGACCTACGGCCTGCAGGGGTGAGGACCGAACTCTTTTGACCTCTGTTTGTTTATATATATAGTACAGTAATAATAATAAGAGTCAGGAAGAGAGGCGTTTGCTTGTTTATAAGTATGAAGTAGTTGTTACTGCCTTTCAGTGTAGTATATACTCTGTTGTATATGACAATGACATACCTAAAAAGTAAAAAAGTAAGTAACACCCAATGCCGTCTTCCACAGGTTTTGGGTCCCAATACCGTCTTCGACGGTGTATGGTGTATGGGGGAGGTTGAGATGTTGACAGCCTTACCCCTACCTAAGATAGAGAGGCTGCTTCCAGGTTCTACCAGAAGGTGCCTGTTAGATTCCAAAGGAACGATAATATGCAGTAGTCTTTTGGGTCTTATTATGTAAGAAAACTACAGGATTAATAATTGGCTTAAATTGACAACTATTACCATCACTGTCCATATATGATCAGATCAGATCATGATCATAATTGCATTACACGGCGACCTAGATTTAATGGACATGAGAAAAATATATTGGGCTTCTTAGGTTAAGACTTTTAATTTTTAAGACGTCTTAAAATGAGGAGTTAAAAGATTTATAGTATCTTATAGATTAGTCCTTTAACTCTATTTAGCGGGATCCAGATTTTAGATGTTGAATCATTAACATGTACTGTGGTAAAAGTTGATGCTTGTAACATCCCAATTATGGTTTATTAGTTTTTGAAACTTTTGACCTGTGTGCTTGCAGATCAGTGAGGAAGATTGTAAGCCTAGATGACCACGTTGCATTAGCCTGTGCTGGACTTAAAGCAGATGCTCGGGTCCTTATAAATAAGGCTCGAATTGAGTGCCAGAGCCATAAGCTTACTGTTGAGGATCCAGTTACTGTAGAGTATATCACACGATACATTGCAGGTCTTCAACAGAAATATACCCAAAGTGGTGGTGTAAGGCCATTTGGGCTTTCAACTCTAATTGTAGGATTTGATCCTTATACTAGTGTTCCATCGCTATATCAGACAGATCCTTCCGGGACATTTTCTGCATGGAAAGCTAATGCAACTGGCAGAAACTCCAATTCCATGAGGGAATTTTTGGAAAAGAATTACAAAGAAACTTCAGGCCAAGAAACTATTAAACTCACCATTCGTGCTCTGCTTGAAGTAAGTGTTTATCCAGTGCCTTTGTAGTTCATTTGCATGCATTTTTGTTGTCACATGTTAAATGACGTCAAGATTAAAATCAGTATTCTTAGTTTGTTCATCGACCAAAAAACATCATCTTTTGATTCTTATGACTGAAGCCTTTTTTACAACATAAGTTGATTTTCATCCCGCAGTTGATTTTCTAGCCACTTGTACCAATCTGAGAGCCAAACATGGAGAATATTATTCTTGTTATCCCACATTGAATATGTATTTTTCCACTCGCACATGGTTTAAGAAGATATTAGATATATTTCTTCAAGATACCCAAGTCGACATATTTGCCACTTCTTCTGTCAGTTCCAATCGCTGCTTGATACCGATTCTTTCTTGCTGATATTTCCTATTGAAAGTGAATTTTAAAAAATTTCACCGATTCCTTGAACATGGTGTCATTGTTTGTTCATGTGGGTATTATCCTGTCATGGCTCGTTGATCTGTTATCAAATCTTCCCATGAACATATAACTTCATTTACACACCATTGAGTCACCGTTTCAACATAAGTAACCAAATCATTTTGATGGCCATACATATGCCAGGGAAAATAAAAGTTCATATAAATAATTGGTCTATTTTTCTTTTAATTACTATAGGTTGTTGAGAGTGGGGGGAAGAACATTGAAGTTGCTGTAATGACTAAGGAGGGACTGCGACAACTTGAGGAGGCCGAGATTGATACCATTGTTGCTGAGATTGAAGCAGAAAAGGCTGCTGCAGAGGCTGCAAAGAAAGGTCCTGCGAAAGAAACATAATGTCGTCACCCCCACCCCTACCTCCCTTAGTTCTTACATTTCATCAGATATCTTCGGCGTGACATTTCTTATTTAACCGGGCAAGCACTATTCTTACAAAGATATAATTTTCTTGTTCTACCGTTACAAGTTACAAAAGAGGTTTAGTGTCTGCACTTGCATACTCTAATTTGCTTCTAGATCCGCCCCTGCACGTATGTGGTTTTCGGCGTTATTTATGTGATTCGATTATGTATGAACTTTATTTTACTATGTTTATGGATACTGTGAGTGAATGAAGTAATCAAGTAATACATGTTACTGTTTTTCTACTTTCTCGTTACCTTTCCTTGATTTCCAGGAGTCCCCGAACACTTTTTCAAAGTACACTGTCCTAAATACATAACGACATAGTATTCTTTTTATGGGCATCTCAAATCATTTTTTGCTAAATATAATTCCCAACTGTTTGTGTAAAGCATAAGTTTTTTTAATTTTTAAAACTTTTAACTTTCAATTAAATACAATATGTAAGAGTTAAATAAAAATTATTTTTATCCATATTATATTCAAAATCTTATTTTAACTTATATAAATTAAATATAATAAGTTGTGGATATTTTAAGACAGAAAGTCCAATTTTTGGTATATTGAGCCTTAAATTAGATTTATCATATAGTAGGGATTTTTTAGATGAAAAAGTATATAATTTTTAGTATATAATTTTTTGTGAGGAGGCTTCCTTTGTTTTTACTCACAAGTCTTGTGTTCGATTCATTGAAGTGACAAGTTTTTTTTTGTCTGAATTTCTGGTTGGGTCCTTCACAGGTCCAGACCTAAATCAAGTATTAAAAAAATATATAATTTTAAGTAAATTGAGCTTAAATTAAATTTAATAAATTGTGTAGATTTTTTAGATAGGAAAGTTTTTTTTTTTTTAGTAAGCTAAGCTTCTAATCGGTCAAATAAAATTAAAGCCTTTTATTGGTTAATTGAGTTTTAAGACAATTGTTATCAATATTAATATGCCTATATTGCATATGAGTATATGACTAACTAAAGTCTAAAACTTGTTACGTATATATTGTTTTCCATCTATAAACATATTTACAACTTTGTAAAAATTTCAAATTCTTGTTAAAGCTAACAAGATAAACGATAAAAAGCAGAATAAATAAAACTTAAATATAGTATCCAAAAAAAAAGGGAATAAATAGACTAAAAAATAAATTTGGCCCATGCAGGTCTCGAACCTGCGACCTTCGCGTTATTAGCACGACGCTCTAACCAGCTGAGCTAATAGGCCATTTGTCAAGACTCTTCATTATATCCAATTATCCATTATAAACTTATCCGCCATTATATATTCCTCACAACCAAATTTTTTTTCACATCAGCTATCACTCTTGTCCTTCATTTTCCAGCCAAAATCAAACATCTGCAAGCAATGCTCCATGGAAGACAAACAAAAACCCTAATCAAACATCTAAACATTCAAACAAAAACCCTAATCACACAACCCAAATTATCAAGCCCAAAATTAGCCACTTTCCTACTAGTTGCATCCATTGTAAAATCACTTTCACAACCAGGTGGCACTCAAAACCTCAACACTAAAACCCATGAGCCATCTTCATTTTCACTCTCAGAGCCACTCATACTTGAAATCTTGCAAAGACCGTCACTTGATGTGCACAAAAAGCTTGATTTTTTCAAATGGTGTTCTCTCAGGCATTTCTACAAACACTCGGCGTGCACTTATTCCCACATGCTTAAAATTCTTTGTGTAAACCCTGTAATTTATAAAGTTGAAATTTTTATGATTCTTGGTGACATGAACCGAAATGGGGTTGTTTTAGATTCCAAAACTTTTAAGTTTTTACTCGATTCTTTTATAAAGTTTGGGAATTTTGACTCTGCACTTGAAATCTTGGATCATGTTGAGAATATTTTGGATCGGTTGGACTTTGATGTTTATAACTCGGTTGTTGTTGCGCTTGTTCGTAGTGATCATTTGAGTATGGCGGTGTTAACGTTGTTTAAGTTGCTGGATTCGGGTACGGATGGAAATGAGAGTGAGAGTTTTGTTGATTTTAGTGTTTGTAATGAGTTGCTTGTTGCATTACGAAAGGCGGGTATGAAAAAGGAGTTTAGAAGTGTATTTGATAAGTTGAGGGAAAGGAAAAAGAAGGGTTGTTTAACTATGAATGTTTTGGGTTATAATGTGTGTATACATGGGTTTGGTAATTGGGGAGATATGGAAACGGCGTTGGATTTGTTTAAAGAGATGAAGGAAAATAGTGTGAATTTTGGGGATTTTTTGGTGCCGGATTTGTGTACTTATAATAGTTTGATTCAAGGTCTTTGTTGTAACGGGAAGGTGAATGATGCGCTTATAGTTTGGGAGGAGTTGAAGAGCTCGGGGCATGAGCCAGATCTTTTTACTTATCGGATAATTATACAAGGGTGTTGTAAATGTTACAGGATGAATGATGGTGTGAAGATCTTTGGTGAAATGCAGCATAATGGGTTTCCGCCAGATACTATTGTGTATAATTCTATGTTGGATGGGTTTTTGAAATCGAGAAAACTTATGGAAGCATGTGAGTTGTTTGAGAAAATGGTTGATGATGGTGTGAGGGCTTCTTGTCGTACATATAATATATTGATTGATGGGTTGTTTAAAAATAGGAGAGCTCAAGCTGCTTATGCGTTGTTTGGTGATTTGAAGAAGAAAGGTCAGTTTGTGGACGCGATTACTTATTCGATTGTTGTATTTCATATATGTAGAGAGGGAATGGTTGAAGAAGCTCTGGAATTGGTGGAGGAAATGGAGGCTAGAGGCTTTGTTGTTGATTTAGTTACAATAACTCATCTTTTGGTAGCTATTAACAAAGAAAGCCATAGGGATTTGACAGATAGAATATTGAAGCGTATAAAAAATAGCAATCTAATGCCGAGTGTTCTTGAGTGGAAAGCTAATATGGAAGCATTACTAAAAGATCCGCAGAGCAGAGAAAAAGATTTCACCCCTATGTTTCCAATGAAAGGCGATTTTAAAGAAATATTGTCTTTAATAGCTTCACCTGAATCAACTCCTTATAGCAAAGAAACCGTTGACCCATGGTCATCTTCACCGTACATGGATCACTTGGCTAATGAAGCAAAATCACATGGTCAGCTACTGAAATCATCTAGAGGGAAGCGCGTTCAAGAAAAAGGTGTGGATTCCTTTGATATCGATATGATGAATACCTACCTGTCTATATATCTAACCAAAGGAAAGCTAAGTTTAGCTTGCAAGCTATTCGAGATTTTTAGTGATTTGGGTGTTGATCCTGTGAATTACACTTACAATTCACTAATAAGTTCGTTGGTGAAAAGAGGGTATATGAATGAGGCTTATGGAGTGCTTTCTGAAATGGGGGAGAAGGGTAATGCAGCTGATGTGGCAACCTACAATGTTATATTTCAAGCATTGGGGAAGATGGGGCGGGCCGATCTAGTTGGCGCTGTTTTGAGGAAACTCACAGAGGAAGGTTTTCTTGATTTGGTCATGTATAATACTCTGGTTAATGTATTGGGGAAGGGTGGACGGTTTGAAGAGGCAAATAAGGTTCTTGAGCAGATGAAGAAAAGTGGAATAAACCCTGATGTTGTGACTTATAATACACTTATTGAAGTTAATAGCAAAGCAGGTAGACTGAAGGAAGCTCACCGGTTCCTGAAGATGATGGTGAATGCAGGCTGCGCTCCAAATCATGTCACTGATACGACTCTGGAATTCTTGGAGGAAGAGATTAGAAAACGGAAACATAAACAAAAATAAAAACAAAGGTGAACTTGTAGTTCCAGCATTAACAGGCAACAGTTTTGAGCAACCTTTTTGATTATGAGAGTGGTGCTGATGCTGACAAGGATGACAGTCAGGTTTTTTTATGATTGCTACTGTAAGATCCAGATTTCAGCTAACTTTTTTCCTTTCAAGTGAGTTCTTGCTTACATTGCTTACTTTCTGAAACAAGATTTTAACTGTACATACTCGAGTTGAAATAAATGATCATTTGAAGTGTTACAATTGTTGTTTTTGTCTTAATTAATCTCGGTGTCCCAAATCTGTGTTTTTTCTTGAAGCTTTATATAGGCTTTGCATTGAAACCGTCCTAATTGAGATAAACTAACCTTAAAGGAATCGTTAGGCATAAGAATTTACAGCTTTTTCCATTGGAGCTGTGACATTGATGGCTTCTGTGCTTTCCCCATAATATACTGAAAATGGCCTGTTCTGTAAGAAATCATTTGAGGCCTGGGTAGATGTTTTTGTGGGTTACAACTTCTTTTTTCCAGTTTTAGGTCATTGTATTTGTCTTCACTATCTGAATGTAAATTACTTTACCGCCACATAAAAACAATAAAAACTTTACTAGTTTTTGTGATGGTTAAAATGACTATTTTTGTGTAATAGCAAGATTTTATAACTGAATTAACATTATTTATACTTTATAACATGTTTACTATTAACCATATTTATATGATCAATTATGGTAACAACCTTTTTATTGGACTAACGCAATACCTGTCCTTAAGGCAGGGTAAATGCTAAATATATTCGTTGTAGGATAAGTAAAATGTTTAATATTGTTCTATTGTTTGTATCCAACTGAAGTGTAATGATAAAGATGTTTTCCAATGATTTGAAGCAAATTTTCAAGCTTTTAGAAGCTTAGCAACTGAACGATTTAGATATGTGCATACAGTAATATAGATGCGTGCTAAGCAACTTTAGGCATACAAAAACAATCACCCGTAAGATAACCATGGTTGAGGGAGCATCGATAATTTGGCACCCCAATTCGAGTAGCATTTCATGATTGTTCTCGCCCAACAACTTATGCTTTGTAAATAAGAATATTAACAAGATCCAGAAGCTGTGCCCCTTCGCTTGATATCACCCAAAGCAAATCCTGAGGTTCTCTTGCCCTTGGGTGTAGCCGTATGACTAAGAAGTAAACTACAGACAACTTCCTGGAAGACATCACACCGTTTATACAACATATACACACTTATTCTTGGCACACATCAATTATTTGCAAATTTCCCCAAATGAAATTATGAAAGCCTGGTTTCTGGCTAGAAATTTGCATGATGAACAGATGTATTATGCATGAGCTGCTACTGGCAATGGTTGTTCATCATTGCAGGGACCTCCTTAGATGTTATCGAAGCCACCACTTTGCAACATACTTCCACAGCCACCTCTACATCCCCCACCACAACCACCAAGGATTTCGTTATCTGTAACCTGTGTGCAGCTCTTTAGTAACGGGGACGTGCACGCTATCTGGAGTACATATGGTGCTGGGATTGGCACAGTACATGAGGCCGCTACTCTTAAACGAATAGGGTCAGAACATCCAACCATTTATCTACAGTTAGATTGGAGACCAAGTCTTTCAAAGAGATACAAAGTTTTGACCGGTTTGGATAATGGTAAATTGGAAGGGGAATCAGATACAAGTTCAAACAAAAGAGATCCAGTAGGTTGACACCGGAATGTAGCAACCTGCTTCTTCCCAGATTCAGACTGGATATCAAGTTTTTTC
>JAOEHQ010046511.1:0-11486 GCA_025447715.1 Asclepias incarnata
CCCCCCCCCCCCCCCCACCATTAAAATATTTATGTGTGTGCAGCATATATAATGTTAACAGCATATAACATTTTCCCATATAAAATACTATTTCTGTATTAACTTGTCATTTGAGTTTCAATGATTTTTCCACAGATATGTATTGGAGTCTGAGCATATTAAGAAGTTCTTTAACTTTATTCAGCTTCCAAATTTTGATATTTCTGCTGACGCAGCGGCAACGTTCAAGGTTGAGTTTTCTAGAACTAAAATATGGACATATATTCCATCTACAGTTGTGTGTGGCACATAAGTATGCGTAATGTCTAGGTTTTACAATGTTGCGTGTATCCATAAACAAGCAATGTTGATGGATTATTGTTTTGTGTTTTTGTTCTTAAATCTGGAGTAGGTGTGGCAATATGGACAGGCCTGACGGTTTGGGTAACTGGTTAAAACCACTTATTTTTAAATTCTGGTCCAAAATAAGCAGGGTGAGGTCAATTTGCAAATGCTTTATTCTAATAAAAAGGGGTGGAAGATTTTATACATTTAAGTACATTTCAGATTTCTTGAACCCGATTGATCCACTCATACCGTTTCTCACTATTCCCTTTACGTTCAATTTTTATGCTTAACCCATTGGGCCGGTAAAAGATAATAATAATAATAAAAACTGAAATTAACCTATATGTATATCAGTGAGCAAATTTGCCACCTCTAGTTGCATAGATGGCAGTTTGATATAATAAATACCTTAAGCAACATGCAAATTTATGTATCACCTATCAAGAATCGCCAAACCCAAATTGACTCGTTTTAGAGCTTCTATCTACTAAGTACATTGGGGGTTCCCATAAATAAAATTCCCATAATATACACAAAAATTTGGGATGTATGACTGCTACCATGAATTAAATTTATAACTCTTTTTTTTTTATTTTTTATTTTTTTATTTTTTGTATAATAGCTTTTGAAACACAATCTACATTAATTGAATCATTTTGAAATATGATGCTGATTAAATTGGTGTGCCACAGGAATGGGACATCATTACTATGACAAGTGTTATACTTAAGCAATATGTTCATCATTTCATATGTAATAACCATACCTTAGTATTATCATTTTTGTTGCAGGAGCTCATGACGCGACACAAGTCTACTGTGGCAGAGTTTCTGTCTAAAAATTATGATTGGGTATGTGACACCTTTCTGGTTTCTAGTAATATGATTCGCTCTTTAAGTATTACACAATTTAGTTTTTAAATATCCCAGACATATAATCTCTAACGAAATTTGGATTTACTATTAAATCAGCTTGTGTGTGGCTTCGCTCTATACTTAGAAGGAGAATGCAACAAATCAAATAGATAATTAAAAGAGAGAAATGGGTCCAAGTTCAGTGTCTTAATCAAGATGCACTGCTCATTAGTTTAAATTACAATATTTATGAGGCTGTCAAAACCCATGCAAAGTTGTTGAGTGTTCAAATGTAAGTGGTTACCCGACTTTCGAGAGGTCGGTCGTTCATGTCATTCAAAACTCTAGAAACTATTATCAATCTCACCAAATAAGTTTCCAATCTTCTTAATAACTTGGTTTATTTCCTATATATAGGGACATAACATACTCATAAGTCATAACTAGACCCTAATTGACATAACAGGCCACGGCCAATTACTAAACCTAATTATTCAATCAGTCTGAAGTACTAAACGCATAAACTTTCATTAGTAGAACAGTTTGAGGCCCACCCATAAGGCTAAAGGATGGTTAAACAAGATTTGCTTCTCACAAAGTAGTGGTTGTGACTTGCGACTTTGACTGTACTGTATCGTTTGATGATTGAATAAAAGAAAGTGAGTGGTAATAATTATCTCATCTTAGTAATGCAAATTAGATTTATTATGCTTTTTTCTGTCTATTAAGAAAATCGGTATGATGAAGCTTATCGTTTATCTGTTGGTCATTTTCACCAAGAATATATTTTAGCAAAGTCTTTCTTAACTTCAAGGTGGCAAAGGCTATCAAATGATATCCTAGATGATAGATGTCACACCTAGAGCTACTGTAGTTAGAGTAGCATAATAATGTCTTATTATTGAGCATAACATAATGTCAAACAGTAAAACGTGTTTTGTATGCAGTTTTTTGCAGAGTACAACGCAAAGCTTCTTGAGTCGCCAAATTACATAACCAGAAGGCAAGCTATTAAGGTAAGGCGAAAATATAATATTATTTGTTCAATATCATATTTTCTTGCAATATATAATTTAAGGTTTTAGGTGTAGGAACTTGATTCATGTTTTGTTAAAATAATTCCGCAATACCAAGTCTTTGTTAAATTGTTATGTTTTCATCCAGAATTTTAATATTTTTCATTATTATTTAACTTACAGGGTTTTCTTTTTTTCTTTTTTTTTTTTAAACTATAATGACAGTCTTATTGCTTACCACTTGTTAAATGCTTTTTGAATTTTGTGATTTACTCTTTTTAGTTAGTATTAGTATTGGAAATTTATTTTGAAATTGTTTATTTATTAAGTTCAGAATTAATTTGAGACATTATATTATATTATATAACATAAACCTTATTTGGCAAAGGCCAAATTCTTATCCCTTGGTGAGTGTGAAGTCACTATTCATTGAACACTGGTTGATGGCTAAGCAGCCTGCCAACCTGCTAGCCTTTTCTTTTTCCTTTTCTTGTTTTGTCTGTTATCTTGTTTTTTATTTTATTTTTAATTACATGTTTTCTTTTACTGTTATAGTTTATTTTAGTATAGGATTTATAATAATATCATGTACTCACATTCATACAAAGGTCGAGTATATCTATGTTATCAATAGCGGCACTCTAGCGGTTAATGGGCCTCAAGCAAAATAGTGGTCAAAATAGTGGTCCTGCTATCATCGGCACTATTTTACCGATATCGGTGCTATAGCGGTGCTGCGTTTTTTACTTTGGCCCTAACTTAAACACAACATAATAAATACTAATTTTTGCAAGTATTAACACTAATGTTTCAAATATTGACACTTTTAAGCTTGACTTTTGAAATTTCTATTAATTATTAATTGCATATATATATATATTGCATAATATTAAAATCACCGCTATCCCACCCCGATAACCGATATCTCAAATATCGGTCCTTGACCGTTATTTGAGTTTGGACCGCTATAACTACATAGGAGTATATACACATCTACATGGTAATTAGCTTCTTCATTTAAATATCTTCAAATAACATATAGAGTCGGTGACACAGGTTTTTATTTTGCGTCTTATTTTGTTTTTTCTTTAGTTACATGTTTTATTTTATTGTTAGATGTTATGTTGTTATAAGATCTATAATAACATTATGTATTGAAAATCAATATTAGGATAAATATTCATATTCATATTAACATCATGTGTCGACAACAATATAAGGGTATATCTTGAATCAACATATTATGTCAGTAACACCATGTATGGAAAGTCAATATAAGAGTCAACATATCAAGTCAGTATAATTAATTTCTTCATTTAAATATTTCTAACCAACCTACAGTAGAAACTCTTTAAATTAATACTCATGGGACCACCTAAATTTATTAATTGGAAGAGTTGTTAATTAATCGAGTATTAATTAGCACCCTATCCTTGAATGGGGACCCGCAAAAAAAAATAATATTTTAGAGAGTTTATTAATCAATCGAGTGTTAGTTTATTGAACTTCTACTGTATAGCTTAACATAGCTTTATTCTTAGTCTCTCAAAACGATGAATATATTTTTTATATTAATAAAACATGGTCGTACTATTTCAGTTAAATATATTGTTTTCTACTGAATCACATGTCTTGTCATTTTTATTGATTTGAATTTGAGTTTGACTATTGTGTTTATCATTTTAACGTCATAATTTAGGCTTCTTCATCATTAACACACTAATTATATCATAATCAAAGTATCGTTATTTGCGTTAATATAACTATTTTTTACATTGAACTACCTTTTAGTCTTGAAAAAAGGTTACCACAGGTTGCTGCGGTACGCAAATCCTTGTTAAAGTAGTAAGGACTAATGGACAATTATTTTTGGACAAAGGAAGTATTAGTTTGTGCTGATAGTCTATTTATTTTACAGCTATTGGGAGATATGCTGCTAGATCGTTCAAATTCTGCTGTAATGACGCGATATGTGAGTTCCAGGGACAACTTGAGAATATTGATGAACCTACTCAGGGTACAATTCTTTTTCCTATTTCATAGATCAATGCTTGCATATCGTATCATATGGTAAAAGATAAATCTTTTGCAGGAGTCGAGCAAGAGCATTCAGATAGAAGCGTTTCATGTTTTTAAGGTAACACATATATTTATATTGATCAAGGTGACCAGTTGGCCCAGTATAAATGATTAATTCTGTTTTGCAGTTATTTGCAGCCAATCAGAATAAACCAGCAGACATCGTTGGCATACTTGTGGCAAACAGGAGCAAGCTTCTCCGCCTCTTCGCTGATTTTAAGCCAGATAAAGGTCAGAAAATAATAAAATGCATTCAATTAGAGGTTAAGTTTAAATATGTGGGTTGGGCTACGGGTGAATAGGTTTTTTTGTTTTTGCAAATGTCTTGTAGACCCTAAAACATGTTTTCATCCAAATAGAAAACTTAAAATTAGGGTGCTCAGCTGATAGATAAAAACTAATTTAATAACTGTTGCCTGTTTCTTTTTCGCAATCACTTAATTTTTTTAATTTGGCCCAAATGGTTTGTTTTTGGGAATAGGGTTTCCCTGGTAAGTAAGATGACTCGTTTGAGATGAAACATAACCCAATAGACCCATTCATAAGTTAATTGACTAACATTGTTCAAAATTGATCCTCCACATTCAATTATAATGCACGGGTCATCATCTGTTTCTAAACTTGATCCATGTATAGCTATGTTAACAGTTACAACTCATATGCATCTCGTATGATTAATTTCATTTTCAAGGGTTTTTTTTTTTTTTTTTTTGGGTGATGCAGAGGATGAACAGTTTGAGGCTGACAAAGCCCAAGTGGTTAGAGAAATTGCCGGTCTTGAACCCCGAGACTGAACCTGATCAGCCCATATTTTTTATGTTGTTATAATAATAGTAATATTTGGTTAATGTATTAATGTTATCCTTAAAGTTATCTGTCAACTGGGGACAACTTTTCTTCACCATTATGATCCTTGTATGTCTCTGTCCCAGAAAATAAATTATTTGAATTTATAAGATGATGCATGTTACTGTAGTATAGTAGTATACTAGTCTTTGTTGCAAGGATGATGAAAATTCTTTCATGCAGTTTTTGACTCTTTTAGTTCATTTTCATGGTTTTGTTCATGATTAAATGGACTCTTTTTTTTTTCTCTCTATTAAAGCTTTTTAATATGTTATTTCCTTTTTTCTTCACTCTCTATATTCTCCAAAATATAACTTCTTTTATGAGACATTCACTTTATTCACGCTTTACTGGGAAAAAAAAAAAGAAATTACTTTTTTGTTTTTTTTTTTAATTATTATTTTTAATCTGAATGTTTGGAAATTTCCCTTTTTAACCTTCTTAATGTTGAAATTTTATTTAATTCATAATTAAATGTGTTAGATAAATATTTCAGATTTTGGATGTTTTATAGTGTCGAATTTGTATCACTAGTCATATACTCCTATGGTAGATAGTTTGCGTTATTTATTTGTTTCCTTTTTTCAAAATCATATTTGTTTCATCTTCGAAATCAATTCTTCCTACATCATTCACATGTGTGGGTCGAACAATACTCCATCTACCCTTAACATTTTTGTACTCGAAATACGTGGATCTTTGTGATTTCGATCGCGGCACACATCTAATATATGATAATTGTATCCAGGTTGACTTGGAAGTAGCCTCACATCTCGAGGGTTATGAATGTTTTTGTTTCTTGGAAACATATTCAAAGTACAATGAATTCTTGCAGTACAAAAATCGTGTATCAAAAGGTTAAAGCACTAACAATTTCTGGGTGGGCTGAATGCAAAACAGTAACCTGCCCCTTTTCGCGCATAACAAAATGAGATGTTCATCCTCGTATACTTGTTGGCTTCCACGTAATAGAACATAGTCATTCATGGAAATTACATGTGTTTGTCCACATAAATACAGGTGAATGTGAGTGAATCGGCATTTGTTCGGCCGACGGCGGTGGCCTATTCATACAAATGTCGGTGGTGATTAAATGTAATAAGAGTTTATACGACAATGAAATGGTCCAAAAAAAAAAGTTGTATTTGATAGGAGAGTTGATTGAATTGAATTTGAGGTGAGAAAGACACCAATGCCACAACCAAGAGTCTTGTGACGAGGCTTTGGATATGAAATAATAATAAGGTTGTTGAGCGTCCTTCAACTTGATGGTAAACAAATAACTGTCACGATGTGCATGTAGAATATCAACACCATCCTCGATTTGAACCTTACATAAATATCTTCGAAATACGATTTGAAGATCGTTGTCACAAAATTGGCCGATGCTAAATTAAAACTAAATTGAAATTCAGAGAGGATTTGGGATATTTTCAAGATTTTGTATTAAAATGAAATAATTTTTACATTTGTAAAGCATGGAGCCTCATATATATACAGAACTGATGTAACTAACTACCTTCTAACTAACAACCTTCTAACTAACTAACATATTCCTAACTATTCAACACGTGGCATCAATCTTCACATGGTGTTTCAATCCACAAAGTGTTTTCGATGCCAAATATATTGAGTTGTGATGTTGTTGACTATTGCACCTTTACCCCCTCACAAGTTGGCAGTGTGAATGGATCACAAATGCCAAACTTGGTAATACATTTGTGGTGAGGTGTACGATTCAAGCATTTGGTTAAGACATAGAGTCAGGTAATGAGGATGAATTGGATGATTGATTGTTAGGAAGATGATGGTAGTGGTGAATGAGTAGAAGAATTGGAAGAAAGTGAAGTGGTTGGTTCAGATTGGATGTTTGATGGTGGTGATGGAGAGTGAAGAGGTGTATTGGATATTTGTGTTGGTTGATAAGGAGGGGGAAGGTAAATGGTGGAAGCAAATCAGCTTTGGAGGATTGTTTAGGGGAGTTATTATGAGGAGATGAGTAAAATGGAAAGATGGATTCATAAAAGATGACATGTATGCTAACAAATGCTATTTTGGAAGTGAGATCGTATAAAAGGTATCATTTTTGTGTGGTGGGATAACCCACGAGTACAGACTCCACAGCTCTTGGGGCAAATTTGTCTATTGTGTGTTTATAGGCATAAGTTTGACAGTCTATTGTGGGAAGCAATGAATGTAGGTAGTATTTGACCTTCTTTGACCTTGTCTCTTACAAAATGGTAGTCTATGTAACATCTCAAACTTTTTAGTTCATTTTGTTTACTTTGACCTGTTAGTCAAAGTTAGTCTTTTGTTAAGTAGCGTTATGATTAATGGAGATAATTGTAACATTCCGTCTTTCAATCTATACATATTCATTTGAAATCGTTTATTGAATCGTTTATTTTAATTTATTCTTTCTATTTAGTATTCTATCGTTTCGAATCGCGTAAACCGACTATCGAATTTTTTTTATAAATTCGTAACTTAATAATTGTGAATAATAAACATATAAACTTTAGTAGCTAATGGAATGCCAAACGAGTCGTCAATTTGTTACAAAACTAGTCCCTAAATTAACGGAAGTAACCAAGATTAACACCACCTAAATTATATTAGTGGAATCCACTTCTTGATGTGCATGTAATACCACATGTAATAACACTAAGAAATTCTGCATTTTACAACAATTAGTCATCAAAATATCTCATTTCTACATGCAATGGCTTTCATCTAAATCACACACACAAAAACACTCTCTTAACTATATTCATCAATCGGCATTTTGAAGGACTGTTGAGCGGATTTCAGCTTCAAAAACATAACAAAATTCAGGTATCATATTTAGCTTTGATATTTCCTTAACTTGTTTATGAAAGCATCGATTATATGAAGGTTATGTTTCGGTTTATTAACTAATTCATAGACTAGATTTTATTGCTAGAAAGTAATTAAGAAAAGTGTATAAGATTGGAATTATTTGATAAGATGATAGAATATCACAGCTGAAAGTCTTGAAAGAAATCTAATAGCCTTCGGTTTATTTAGTATCAATTGAGCAAGGATTTTGATTAAAGTTTGAGTTATTTTGTTAAACATTTGGATGCCATAGCTGAAAATCATTGAAAAGTTTGAGATAGTATCCGGTTTCTTTAGGTATCACCCAAACGGATATTTTGTTGCAAATATTTAGAAATGTGGATTTTGTTACCACAAAAGAAAACGACTAAAATGGCTCATTGTTATTACCCAAGAAGTCGAATAAAAACATTGTTTAAATCCTGTAAGTTGTTGTAATGTATACGGGTAAAGCTGAACAAAGAAAAGAGACTATGTATGATTTTTAAAAAAAAATTGCTATATCACTTGCTGTCAAACCTAAACAAAAACGTGAATGGATTGGACTAAAAAATTTGGCTAAGTCTTGAGCACAAGCTTCTGGAAATCGGTATAGAAACCATACCTATTTCCAGAACTCGGTACACTATAGTGTCATCAATATGTCTAAGTTTTATACCATGAGCTTGAACCGACTTCTACAAACCTGTATGGTCATGGTTTCTTCTTAATTTTGCTAAGTGTTCTCTAAGGTAGTACCGACTCCTAGAAGTCGGTACACACCTTCACCTTACTAAGATTTTACTAAACAATTTCCATGACCATGTACCGATTTCCAAGTGTACAATAGCAAGAAAACGATCAAGTATATCATGAGTCTAGTACCGACTCATAGAAGTCGGTACTCACTCTCATTCTTTGATCATGAATTGCAAAGCCTTTACATGTTTCTACACTAAAGAATAGGAACCGTACATATATCTAAATAATGAATGAATGTTCTAAGTGAAAGTGATATATCAGACCAAATTCTAGAAATCGGAACACATGATCTTTGGCTAATACACTAAATGTTTCTTCAACATTGGTACCGACTTCCACAAGTCGGTACACCCTCATTCACAATTACACAATATATGAAATTATCTAAGGGTCTTGCACAATCCATACCGAGTTCAAGAGTTAGTTGGACATTAGTTGCTTCCATGTATAATCCAAGTATTTTCAAAACCACATACCGACTTCTAGGAGTCGGTATGCAACAAATGACTAAAAACCTTGTATTGACACCTCGTGTACCAAGTGAATATTTGTTCACAACCTCACAAAATTCATTAAGTGATTCCATATGGTTGTACCGACTTCCACAAGTCGGTACACACCATCAAAACTGAGCTCAATGTTTTCTAAGATTCAACATGGTTTCATGATCGGAAGTCGGTAGCGAGTTCACTTCTCTGGTCCCGTCGATGTTTCCTTTCTGCCTCTGTTCTTTGCTGTTCTTTTTCTGTTTCTTCTCAGCCTCTGTCCGTATATGTGTATATGATATTGGTATATATGTATATGATATAGGTGTGTGTATAGCGTGTGTGTGCCCACTGCTACTTCTCTTCCTTTCGTTTTGCTTATTCCATGTTTTTGGAGTCACCGTATAAGTATATATATATATATATTGGGTTATGAAATGGAAATTCATTGGTTGCATAATGTAACAACTCGTAATTTGTTAACACGCGGGTTAGTTCTAATCTCAATCAATTAAGTTAATCAAGTTTATCTCGTCTAATGAGACGGTCAATTAAGTGAAATTCTCCTGTATCGAGAATTTTGACTTAGTATATCTAGACGTATCCTAATGCCGTATATAATTATTAGCTATCTAGTCGAATGCCCAAAAATCTCTACGTATATGTGAAAGTATTCAAGGGTTATACATTTAGTTCCAATGTATTAACGAGTCCATTTTCTTACGAGTATTAATCATCTTAACAAAGAATAACGAAATGTTTTGAGTATATACATTTTACTACACTTTAAACAATAGATACATATACTAACTAAATAACTCATTGTTGCATGGAACTCTTGACTTTTGAAGCTCAAAACCGTCCACCACCCTAGCACATGAAACAATCATCACATTTGACTTTACCTTCACCACCCTTACACTCCATCTCCCCCATCATCTATCTCATTCATCTTGCATTATTAGATCAAAGCAAAACACAAAATATCTCTTCCATTTTTGCTCTCAAAAACCGGCCAAGAACAAAGAAGAAGAGCACAAAACTTTATCAACAAGTTTAACAATAATAATCATTAAGTTTATCAAGAATCAAGTTCTCCATCTTCATCCTCCATTTACTTGCATTTCAAAAGCTTCAAGAACACTTTGTAAGTAAATGATCTTCTCTAAAATACTTTGATCTTGTTGTTTTATCTATGGGTTTGAAGATCAAGGATGGATCTTAATGTTCTTACTAAAAACCCACCAAAAATGTGAGTTTTATTGAGTTACTTTTGGATAAAATGATAGTATTTTTGAGTTAGTTTTGTTATAAATGAGATGATGGATTCAAGAAGTTTATAGTTCATAAATCATAGTAGAATCATTGATTTTGGTTAAATTACTAGCTAGTAACATCATTATTGTTCAAAGGTTTTATTTGGTTAAAGATGAAAATGGTAACACGCGATTTAAGTCGTGGGTTTGCGAAATAAGATGAAAAATGTGTATAATATACATGTATAAACTAGTTCTAAGTCTTTGGAATGGAAGGATATCATTATACAAGTATAGGGGTCCAAAAATGTTGATTTTCGGAGGTTTTTAAGCTGTAAAAGTGCCCAGTTGCGCCACAACTTTATAATTGCGCCGCAACTTCTTCTCAGGAGCTCGTATAGCTGAAACTGATGCAAATTGCGCCGCAACTTTTGGGGTTGCGCCGCAACTTTTGGTCAGGGAACCCCAATTTTGAAACGGCCATTACTTTCAAACCGTAACTCCGTTTTTTACGATTCAAGCGGCCACGAAATCGTGTGAGAGAGTCTATTTTCTTATGGTAACATCCTTTTAGGATGAATCCAAACTTATTTTTCCAGAATTGGTTTTAAAGTATAATGCGCGAGCTCGGTTGAGTCGTTTTGTAACGAAACCTTGTGATTTGATCTTGGTTGAGTCAAATCCTCAATATGAGTCATGTCCTAATGTTCCAATGGGCATTTAGGAATATATCCAAGTAATTAAACATAGGATAGGTTGTTATGAAACATTATCCTCATGTTCGTATTCGATTATCCTAGGTTACTAACGTAAACATAAAACTTACTCGCGTTCGACTCCGTCTTTGATCTTAGGTTTGCTTTGATAAGCACCTATTCAGCAAGCATCCTGTTGTGTTAACTTCCTGTGCTTTGGCACTTGCGTTATATCTTGTTGTTTAATCAACAATCACTGTGAGTTCACTGCCCCCTTTCTACTTTATTTGGTTTTATCTTCGGGGCTGGAAAGCATGTACTAAACTAT
>JAOEHQ010046512.1:0-11485 GCA_025447715.1 Asclepias incarnata
TAGAGAAGCAAAATTCGAACGGGCCTAAAAAAACAAGTGGGCCGAAAGTTATAACTAAAACAAAATCAAAATAAACCGAAAACTTGTAAAAAAGGTCCAATAATTGATAGAAAAAGGCCTTTTCGGGCCCGAAGGTCGACCCAACGGTCGTTTCGACTGGTCATACGTTAAAAACGGAGCACCGTAGCTTAAGTTATGCCCACTTTAGTGAAGGCCCCTTTTTAACCTTATCCAAATACAAAATAGCTAGTTCATCCACACTTGGACCCGCATCACAAAGTCAACAAAACCAATTGTTGAAACCAGACCGTTTGATTCAAAACTACACGACATAAGGAAGAGATGTAGTGTCACTCGATGTAACCTACAACAGCAACTTCATTAGTAGCAACGGGGTAGTAGACTCGTCAGAAGCAGTGGTAATTCGTAATACTAAGCGGCAACACATCTCTTACCGTTTTGATCAAGGAAGAGTGAACCAGACAATTGACAATGCAAGTTCCAAAATTGGTCTTGCGGAACTTCCCCTACATGGTTCTGATTGATGTGATACATGAACACTACAAGCCGATCAAAGTATAGCTTGGCTAGATATTTTCATATACTGTTTTTATTTTAAAGAGAAGCATATATGTTATGTCGTTTTTAAGCGTGATATTGTCCTTACATGGAAAATGCGCTGGTCAAGCCACCATGTTCGCGTGACTTGTACCGATTCGTATAAGTAAACTGTTGGTATTTACGCCATCTTGGTCTGAACTTCTCATACGCGTGCCATCAACACAAACATATCTTTCATTGATACAATATTAGATTAGATTAGATTAGATTAGATTTCACATATAATTTGATTTATTAGGATTTTGATACTCACCCTTTAATTATAACAACAGTTACTGTTCCATCATTAGATGCATAAAGAGTGATACCTAACATTTAAAACAACATTTAAATTTTCTAATCATAATAAAGCACAACTATTTATGATTGGATGACTGATAGTTATTAAAAATGCGATTAGCAAAACCCAAAAAAGTATAATATCTTTACATTCTCCTAACTCAACGCGCTACATGTCGTTTAAACTTTGAAGGTGGTTTTGTGTATCGTTTTAAAACCTCTTCATTATCGTTTTTGGTATATATGTATGTAGAGTAGACACTTTCTAAATTAGTGACGACCTTTTTTTGGTTAACAACTAACAAGTAATAAAATTGACAACCTTCGAAATTCAGCGTCCAGTTAACGATCTGGATGGGCCAAAACTATATCAATTCCGTGGGATCGAGGCTGGTCCTTCGGGCCAAGCCCACTTAATGATCAAGTAGAGACCATAAATTAACTAATTAATGGATTTTTCAATAAAATGATGTATATCATTCCATTACCTATGCTTTTATGCTTCCCCTTACAAAAAAAAAAAATTAAAAAAAAATATGCTTTTATGCTTCTTGGAACCTGCCGTGAGCCATTGGTTTTGGGTTTTCCTATATTTCGTGAATAATAAAAGTGAAGAATGCATTATAAAAATGTCAGAGTTTAGTTTAGTTGAACCACTAAGACGACCTTGATCTTCGTCTAATACTTATAAGGGTATCCGGAATGCCCACCTTTCCCAGCGGGTAAAATTAACCTGGCATTGCGGGAAAACCATTTGACTCACGAAAACATTCAAAGCTCGAAACTTTCTTCATAAACCCACCCCGCAACTTCTCTCTCTCTCTCTCACATCCAACTTCCTTTTTCTTTTGGATTTGGAAGGAGGCTGCGCGAAGACATGCCGCAATACAAATGGGGTATAAAAAAAATTGCCCGATAACATAATCACGGATAACAGGTAAAGGTGAGCAATAGTTTATAGTGGTTTCAGAATCATAGCCGTAAATCCGAAGCGCTAAAACACCTTGTTAGTTATTTTCTTTATTATTTTATAAGGGTCAAACATTTCATGTATGAAACATGGAAACGATAAGTGCACACAAATCATACCATACCATACCATACATCAGAATCATTGTTGTAGTATGTATGTATGGTATGCTTTAAAGGTTGTATATTGTGGTTTGTGAAGTAATTGTTGTGTCATCATGTCCCATAACATATACCCCAAGATGACCGCAGCAAGAATTACCACATCTACACCAATCCCATCAGAGGAATTACCGCATCTACACCAATCCTATCAGAAGTTCAACCATGGGCAATACTTCGGCCTGAACCTATACCTTCGATCTGAAATAAGATATGTGAACAGGAAGTTACGACTACTTGTATACCGAAACAAACTTTCATCTCAACCTGCATCCTTTACAAACAAAAGTGAAGTGCGTGACAAAAGTTCAGCATTCATTGTAATCCTGGCACATACCACATACCCAAACGTTTCTAACACCATCTTCGGAGATAGTTGAAAAGGTGAAATGGATGATGTGTCCATTAGGGCGGAAACAAAGGAAGTGATGTTGGTTACATTGGTGTTGTTAGAAGAACTCCCGCCACACTCAAGGAGGAGTTATGTCACTATGTGATAGAGCGGCAGCCAGTCGGCAGCTGGCAGTAGTAAGTACCACCACCGACAATGATATAGACAAAATTTGAAATTTGAGATGCCAAGGTTGCTTCGTTCATGAAGATTTGAAGATGGAACGCAAAGTTTAATCCAATAAACTGTCAACACATTTCAATTAATCCTAAGGTCGATAAACTCGATATATATGAATCAAAATATTGAATAAATAACTAAATCAAATGTGACAAAGAATACTATTAGATACAGAAAAAATTATGTTATAATAGAAGAAAATTGAAAACCTTTCTCGGCAAAGCAAACTACATAGAAAAGGAGAAAACTGGCAAGTAACACACCAGTCAGCTTCTACATTCCTTAAACCATTGGCACCCACATCTAATCAATAACCAGTTTCAGAACTATAATTCTTCAAGTTCGTGTATGAGGTGTCATATTAAATAGCGTACGCGTTTGTTACAAAAACAGGGTTGGTTTGAGGAGATTATCTGCATTGATCTTTGATCTACTTTTCTTTTTTTCCCTTTCACAAAGACTTTCAGCTGTTCCCTCATTAATATTCAATCCATTTTAATATCATACATGCCTACATGGTATAGCTGTATCTTTTGTTTCTTGCTAGTGGAAAGTGATTACAAAAAAATAAACGATACACATAGAACTAATTAGGATCTATGCAAAAACATCAAAAAGACTATTCCTGACTCCAGAATCTGGCCAGGCCATTTACTTCGCCTAGGCCAATCATTTACTTTGCCTAGGGTCAGACTTGTGGGCATTTCAAAACCAGTAGGATCCTTAAGTATGTTTAGTTGGAACAAAAAAAAGGCAGAATATGAATAATATATCGAAGGGTTAAAGATAATCAAAGCTATATCAACAGATAATAAGTCAAACCTAAAAAAGCTACAAAACAATACTCCCTAGTCACTTCTATACTAAAAAAGCTGTCACAAAATCGTATAGAGAAATAATGTAATACAAACAAAAAAAAACCTGGAAATCATCTATTAGATGCAACCGAAGTCATCAATCATGCGATTATATTAGTCAAAAGTATCCCTTTCATACGCCGGCAAAGCCTAAGATCAATTGTAACGGGTCGGTGGTGGTCATTGGTGACCACGGGGGGCTCGGTGATGGGTTACGGGGCCTAGGTGGTGGATCGGTGATAAGTGTCTCGGTAAACGCCTTCACTGACCTCGGTGAAGGAAGAGCGAGACCAACTTTTTTTTTCTAAATATTTTGATTAGGTATTGTAGAGTACTAGGGTATAGTGGGGTATTAAAAAGTGTAAAATTAAATAAATGTAAGGTCCAATTTGAAGCTGATGGGTTATGTGATAAAAGAGAAGGTGGTGGCGGTAAGAAAGTGATGCTGACGTCTTCGTACTTTTGGTAGGTGATAGGGTGATGGGTTACAAATGGTCTAATTGGTTCACCCAAATTTACTAAATCAATTAAGAATTCTATGAAGATCTCTCGTATTTTCAAATCTTATAAATTTAACCACAGTAAAAATCTTTAAGGAACATACCTTGAATGTTTGACTTCTTCTTGAGCCTGAGTGCTTTATCCGATGTCATGGGATATTCAGAAGTTGTTGAACCGATCTGATCTGCAATCATTTTTAAATGGGTTGGAAGTAGACATATGAGCTAAAACTTGACAATTCAAGCAGTTGACTTACAGAAGTTGATGATCTTTACCTGCATCAAATCTTGTACTCTGTGCATTAAATAATGTACCGTCTGCAATACAGAAGGTACAGATTTCTTCTTGATTTACCCGAATGACAGATTGTGTTTGGCATTGTACAACCAGCTAAGCATCACAAAGGCTGAAGATCGTATCGGGATCTTGGATTATGATTTAGGGGTACTTGCAAAAGGAGACCATTGCTTACCAACCAATCAATCAGGTCAAATCTCGCAAAATTAACTGATATTGAAAACCGAAACTAAGGGAATCATAGAGCACAGTTCGAAACTTGCTCACCATACAATAAAGAAACTAAAAAGTTCCCATTTAAGTAACTAAGTTCATTCCACGTAAGTCTTTAATTACACACTTAAGAAGATCACAAATCAAGCAAGTGTCTTGACACAAGTATTACTAAAATTAAACAGGTTATCAGCCTGGGTATTTTCACCATGTCTAAGGTTCAAAACCCTCCTCATATAATCATTCCTTGCGAGGCGACATCAATTTCCTTTAAGAGAGCTTTACCAACTTCAAGTTTTGTTCGGCGGTAGACTCGTTAACAACGATCATCATCATACACGTTTCATTAGATCAAACAATCACACACACAATAATAACTTGCAAAAACGGAACATTAAAGACAATTGTTATTGTTCAATGATTAGCATACGCTCAGGGTTGTTGCTAGTATTATATTGCTCCTACAGTGCTGTGAAGCAGAACATTATATACACGAGTGAAGGTTGTGGGCATAAAATGGATAAGAAAATTCTCTTCAACCTTCTACAATCAAGCTCGTGATGCTAGAAAAGCCTTACTCATATAGTCATATTACTACGGGGCTGTTCAGATGTGTTACAAATCTAATCACCGTAGTAGTCGTTTTAATCCTGATTTTCTAAATATTTTGTTTTAGGGCCAAAATAATCATACTTTGAAAAGCTGGTAACACCTTGTAGCAACAAAATTGTTTTTGAGATTGATTATAATCACTTTGCAGACATATAAACCCCCATAGAAAAGAAACCAAAATCATCATCTTCATAATCAAATTCACTTGTAAATTACAGTAATGCCTTGGACCTCGTTTTTCTACAACATCTAAGGCAATATATTGCTTAGCGCTCGAGTGAAACGAGAGAACAAAATCTCTATCATCCTATGAGCAGAATTACAATACTTGTGTAGAGTGTAAGTGTGTTTTCATGCTCAATATGCTAAGAAATGAATTATAAGATACACCATACTATGAACAAATTTTGAAACTTTCTATAGACACATTACAACAAGGAACTTCCTATTTTTGGCCAACTTATTAATAATGTACAACATACCAATTGACAACATCATTTCAACTAAAATCTAAACTTTTTTTTCATTTTCTTTCTGCAACAAATCTTTAAATACATAAAGATTAAAACCCAACTAACCTCCCGTTCAAGAATTCATCCATTGTCCCTAAACGCAGCCTGCACCACCAAAAACCTTGATCAAACTCGACGCATTCCTTCTAACTTTCTCATTATCATCTTCCAAAAACCTCAAGCACAATTCAAACACACCTTCTCTTAAAGCCTCAACACAAATCACTTCACTACTCAAACAAAGCGAATTCAATGTCAAAAGTGCATATTGAATACCTCTTGAACTCCCATTATTCAATACATGTATCAATATCTTTATATTATCATAACAACCATTAAACCTATTCACCATTTCTTCTCTCCCTCTTTTACATTTTGCCAATAATCCCAACACCTCAACCGCCCGTTCGAGCCCTAAACTCAACGAATTCACTAAAATCTCAACCGCCCCACATTCCACCGCTCTTCTCCGGTTATCCGGAAACGAACAAAGCGCATAAAGTGCCGTAGCACCTTCCTTCCTCTCACGCCCACAACCTTCGTTAATAAGCCTCAACAACCCCCAAATCGCATTCGGGTACGCCCCGATTGTCGCTTTATTAACTTCCACCACCGCTAAACTAGTCAACACCGTCGCCGCCGTCGCTCTCCCGTCGGCAGACTCACCGCCGCCACACAAAACACCAACAATATTACAAATTGCACCCTCAGCCACTAACCCCACTTTATTATCATCATCTAAACTCAAATTCAACAACAATTTTAAAGCTTTTTCTTGTAACTTAACAAAATCTTTAATCTTTACACAACCCAGAACCGCCGCCACCGCCCCTGACTCCGTCAGCCGTTTTCTGACCTCAAAATCACGTTTTGAAATCTGACAAAGATTCTCAATTGCCACAAGTTTGACTTCTGGGGTTGAAGATTTCGAAGTCAAAATTGATATTAGGGTTTCTGGGTGTTGTTGATTTGAGCTGGGTTTTGATAAATTAAGAGATGTATAACTTGAAATTAAGCTTCTTAATGCATGATTAGGGATTAAAATAGGTGAATCTGATAAGGGTAATTTAGTAATTGGACATGTACGGTGGCCGGCGTCAAGCCACCGTTGTATTGACCGGCGGTCAAAGGTATGACCGGAGGAGAGTATAACTGGCTCAGACATTATTTCAAGTGAAATTGGGCATTTGAAATCATCTGGATAATTGTTATTGTTGTTTGTGTTATTTGTTGCCATTGATGAAAGATTTTACTTTCCTTTTTTTTTTTTTTGTTGTATTGTGTGTTTTTATGTGTTTTGTGTGTTTTGTTTGGTTTTTATTTCTCTCTCTAGAATCTATATCTATTTCTATCTCTATAGGTGGTTATGGATTTTGAATGATCAAAACAAGGGAAATTGAGAGAAAAAAAAAAGTGTGAGGTTTGTTGTGAGGTTTATGAGGTTTAGCTTCATCTACTTGTGAGGTGGAGGACTTAAGTTATTTCACAAATCAAAATCATTTTTTTTTTCTTTTTTCTTTTTCTTTTTTAGTTTTTATCTATACTTTATTACTTTTTATATTCTTTATAACTACTTATAAATTTTCTATTTTTAGAATGTTTTAAAATTTAGATTTTAAAATGTCCATATTATCTTTTTTTCATATTTAAATCATATATCATTTATCTCCTAAAATATCTATATTTTCACATTTACATCAATTAACTTATATCAATTACCTACACTACTTGGCACCGCCGCCACCAACACCAACAGTCACCGCCGCCACCACCACCAATTGCCACCACCACCACACCGCTGTCGTCGCTTTTGTCGTCGCATTGCGCGGGCTATCTTTAGTATTATATTATATATTAAATGAAAATGACATGTTTTTAATTTTTAGTGCATGGCTTATATCTTCAAAATTTGTATTAAATGGTCCTACATGTTTGTTTTCTTACATTTTAGGGTTTATGTATTGATTTATTGGACGATTCACGTTAATTAATTAAGACACGTGTATAGTTAAGTGATTGTTTTTTAGAAATATGAAGTGTAAATAAATGTTTGAAAGAAGATGTTAAAGCATTTATTTTATGTCGTCTCAAATTCGAAGGAAGTGTGTGTGTGTGTGTGTCATACTCACCCTTCCATCATTCAAGGATCGTTACTTGATAAATGAAGGCCCGTTTTATTTAAGTTTTCTAATTTTGTCACCCGTTTTTCCTACGTGGCTCCAAGAAGAATATAACCATATATAAAAACAGGATAGACAATCATATACACTTTTGGAACCTCCCACACTAACGGCTTTTGGGATCTTCAATACGTAAAATCAATTCAATTTTCCATATATATCTTGTCTGCCCATAAATAAAACACTCAATAACTTCTTTTTTTAAATGGCAAAACACTCATTAACTAAGCAAATAATACCATCCAACTACGACGTTACAAAGTTAATGGTATACATAAAACATGCAACTTCATAAACAATTCCATATACAGTAGTTATTAAAATTTGAAATTCATGTTTTTAAAAGCACAAATAAATTAGTCATTCACATATTTGTAACTTAATATTATGAAACTAGAAATCACAACCCATTAATTGATGGATCAAACCATCACCAAATGGTCTAGAGGCGGGGAGGTTTGTTTCCTCACAAGAGGTCTTAGGTTCGAGTTCTACCTATGATATAGGGGTTTCTCATCGAAGGGTTTAATATGAGGATCTATTCTGAGATGGACTCTCTAGCGCGGATCCGGTTAAGACAACGTATGCTAAACCTCTCGACATTCACGAGTAATTCACACTTTTTTTAAAAAATTAACTGATGGATCATCTCATCTCATCTCACCTCACCTCATATATATTAATAATAATAAAGCCGGAACCCTTTGGTAAAACTCATACTTTATAACCAACATTAACAAGTTTGTTGTATTACTTTTTTTTCTAAACACAAACACTGTCAAACCTTATTTTTAGATGTTGTTTATCAAAGGTGTTTTAGTTTAGGGTATGTGTGCGTTGGTTGCCCACTAATCATAAAATTTTGGATTCAAGTCCCATAAAAAAAATATTTAGCTGCAAAAGTGTGGAAGGCCTAGGTGTTGGCAGCCTTAAAGCACTAAACCTAGCATTCTTGTACATGTGGCGATGGCGTGCTTTATCTAACTCGCTTTCTCTTTGGGCTATAGTTATTGTGTCGATACATGTTAGTGATAGCTTATTCTCATATCGTGCTCAGGGGTCTAGTTTATGGTCTCGAATTTGTTCCGCTATGGGCACTGTTCATACCGATCATGAGATACCAGATAATATTATAACGTGAAAGATAGGTTGTGGATCAAACACAAGGTTTTGGAAAGATGTCTGGCTTGATAATTCCTCGTTGGAGATCAGATCCCCCCATTGGCGGATCCAGTGTTGTGGAGGTGGGGGAGACCGACCCCAACCCAAACTTGATAATTTGAAATTTGAATAGATTATTTACTTGAAATTAACCCAAAAACAAAAAAGAACCTAGTCGAAAACTTTTAGTCGTTTTATTAAGGTAAAAAAAAGTTAGCCCCCGACATCTAGAACTCCTGAATCCGCCACTGGATCCCCTCGTCTATATGCTTTAGAAAACCGAATACATTGCTCCCTTTCTGATCGTCAATTTCTATATTGCTGGTGTTGGGATTGGTGTTGTCCTATCTGTAGTGGCTGTGGAGCTTCTCAACTTGCGGACTTGTAAGCTCTATTGGGTCCGATTTGTACTATATGATGCACCTAATGTATGGCAGTGGTGTTTAAGTGGCCAAAGTGTATTTGTTATTCGAGATATAAGGTATAACTTAGAGCTTTCTATACTTCATGTTAACATTACCCCCATAATTTGGAACACATTAGCGCAAAAAAAAAAGTGAACATCTTTGTATGGAGAATGTTACAAGACCGTCTTCCTATTCAGGTAAACTTAAGCCATAAAGGTATTGATATCCATTCCATTACTTGCCCGATGTGAGGAATTGAGAACCCTCCTTCTTTCTTGGTTACAAGTAGTTAGTCCCGTCTTGTGTCCTGCTAAAGTATTAAATGGATTTCGAAACTACAAGTTTTAAAAAATTACAACCTCATTGTTGAAGTTCTCTGTTTTACACAAGGTTGGAGAACTCGTGACTCGGACTCGACTCGGCGAAAGGGGGAGTCAGGAGTTTTTGGAGACTCAGACTCGACTCGGGGAGTACCCGGATTGGGATTTTATATATAAACATGATTATTTTTGAAATTATATATAATAAAACTTTAAAAATATATTAAAATTTTCAAATTTAAACATAATTGTTTAGAAATATTAACATAATATTTCAAAGCTCAGAAATTAGACATTACATCAATTGATAGATTCACGTTTCATCATCATTTTTTCCGTATCAAGGTTGGAGAACTCGTGACTCAGACTCGACTCGGTGAGGGGGGGAGTCAGGAGTTTATTTCGGGTTTTACAACCTTGGTTTTACATGGTGGTAGTCGGAGGAATTCTGCCTCAAGTGTTGATGTTTTTAGCTCATTAGTTTTTATGTCTTTTTTTCCAGGTTAATCACTTAATTGTCATAGCAAAAAGGAAACATTAGACACGTCTTTATGGCAAACTAGTATGTCATATCTGATGTAACTTTGATCCTTTTCTTTTATTCGATGCCTTGCCGAATTTTTTTTTTATTCAATTCCGTTGTTCTAAAAAAAATTATGTGATGTTTTTTAATATTTGTTGCTAAAAATAAAGTTTGAATCGTATTATTAAGAAAGCTAAAAATATGGCAATGACTAAATTAAAATACTAAGGCCTCTTCCTATCCTGACGCCGTCATCCCCTCGTCTTGACTGCCACATCAGCTTTCTCTCTTCAAGACACACTCAAGAACTACCCCCTCCCACTAAAAAATAATTAAACACACACTCACATACATATAAATATACTCATCTTCACATTTCGTAAAAAAGACGGAGGATGATGACGACCGGCCAAGAAAGGGCTGCTGCCTATCCTGATTTTAAGGACGAGCTCCATGATGAGATGAAGAAATCACATAACCCTTTACAAAAAAAAGCAAACATAAACGAGAAAGTATAATGATAGCATTTTTCATGTGTTGTTAGCTTTTACCATGTTTTGTTAGGTAAAGTGTCGGTTGCTTTGCCGGAAACGAAGGGGAAACTAGGAGAGTGTTTTTTCGCTTTTATCAAAGTCATACATGCGTTTAATTAAATAAATTAGCCATGTTTTCCGTGTTATGTTTCGAATAACCCCTTCACAAATCGTACTTAATCTAAAATGATTTTTTTTTTTTGTTGGGAAAAATTATGTATAAACAATTAATATTTCAAAGACCTAGATACGAATACGAATCGTGAGATCATTATCTAAATAAAATAATTACACCCTATAAGGCCCATCCCTATCGGGCCGTCGTTGCCCTTTCTTGGAGATCGTCGTACAAGACACCATAGGCACAAGGCCTTTCTTGCATGCTGTAACACCCAATTTTATAAAAATGTGAATTTCCAAAAATTTCAACTTTAAATCAAACTTCGTTAAATAAATGCCGAATCGACTTTTCAAAACACAATTGATTCCTAACGGAATCATTAAACAACTTTAAATGGTGTTACTAGCAACGTATCATCACAATAATTAAAGGAAATCCACAATCAACAATATGAAATGCCCAACGGCAATATTAAATGTCTACTAAAAGATAAAGCAACTATGGGTAACTAAAGCCGTCCTCCTTAAGCTCCAGTAAACGCTACCCATCTCACAAGCCGGCTACTAAATCTTCAATCAACGCCTAACCTGAGGGCACAACATATTTTCCACAAAACACAAGTGTTAGCTTAAAAAGCTAAGTAAGA
>JAOEHQ010046513.1:0-11484 GCA_025447715.1 Asclepias incarnata
TTTATTTAATTTTGTGTTAAAAAAATAGGAAATATTAAAATATTTAAGAATAGGGTGAAGAATAGGGCTTAGTACGATGGGGTGTTCTTGGGGGTGTTCTTGGAGAGAGAAAAACTGATGTGGCGCTGATGTGGCTAGAAGAATAGGGTGTTCTAGTTTTCCTTACTACAGAAGGCCTTATAAACGAACGTTCCAAGTGCACGTTCATGCATCCATTTTATTTTTATGTGACAAGCAAGCTTAATTAAATAATATTTTATTATTAGCAAACTGCTTGTCAAAAAGTCGTCGTAATAAAGATTAGTCAAGCTAGTACGCGGTTTATTCTCCAGGGTAATTAGATCATTCATAATATATAGGCAAAGAAAAGGGAAAGAGAATAAACTAAAATCTAGCTATAGCCATCCTGAATTCCTGATCATGGCTGACCAAAGGTGCGGGAAAGCGAAAAATGATAAAGACGTAAAGATGGTTGAATGTGGTGAAGAGCTTGAAGACGATGAATTCCACGAGTACTGGTTCAAACAGCTTGGTTTGAATGATCGTTATGATGGTATAGGAACATATATACTCAAATGCTTCGATAGTTGTAGCGGCACCCGGGTGGAGAATTGTTGCGTTAATGAAAATATGCAAAACTTAGAATTCGGGCGGGATACAAATAGGCTAGAGTACTTCAGTGTCACTCCTTTTGATGTTCATGGAAATGAAGGTATCCGTGGTGGTGGTGGTGGTGGTGGTGGTGGTGGTGGTGGTGGAGGTCGTCAAGTGTCCGTTGGGAAGATGGCGAATAAACGTAGTGGTGGTATTAAAAAGGGTGACAAAGCTAGAACATTGGACCGGAAAAAGGGTAATGGCCGTACTAGTAGCTCAGGAAAGTCAACTGGACCTGGCAGTGTCGACTGTGTCGTACTGCGACGATGGTGGAAGAAATGCTGGCTATATTTAAGCTGTAAAAGAGGGTAAGGAATGTCTAAAAATAAAGCTTTTTTTCATTTTATAATTGTATACGTACGTATTTAAATTTGATGTATCATCCGAATTGTTTGTTGGTTTAATTGGTTTTTGTTCATAAGTATTTGTTTGAGCTTTCATGGAATAAGCTAGGATTCAAAACTTTGTGTGGATGTTGCATGTTACATGGCTGGATCCAACTTGAAATCTAAAACATTTATGGGCTAATCATATATGTAGTTAACTGCATAAGTTGCATTTAACCTTCCATATCTTGGCATTTACGAAATTGCCTATTCATTTTAAGTATAAAGCATTTAAGATCCGTGAAGTTACCGGATGATTTTCCCAACATTTATCTATGGTTTTATCTTATGTTTTATTCAAGGAGAGTGATATCCCCGTAACAACTTTTAGTCATTCATAACAATACATATTTTATATATTTATACATTGTGCTTTAAAATATATACATTTGTTGTATATGACTACCAAGTGTTGTGAGAATATCAAGACCTTTTATTTTATTGTTTACTAATCAGAATTGGTAGAGTTTGACCCATTCTTTTAGAAGTGCACGTTGAGAAGATGTACGTTGCAATGGTGGGTTGTACCGGTTCTTTAGGTAGCCTAGCAGTTTGTTGCTATTTTCATACTAGATTGAACAGTGTTGCTTCATCAGTTTTCGTCACTTAAGCAACGTCATTGGCATCATTGTGTAGGTTTCGTGCGTCGGTTGCCATTATTAAATTAGTGTGTCAGTTGGTGTGAGTTCAGAAGTACTGACGTGGCGCTATAAGAGGAGTGTTATGTGGTTAGTAGGTGGTCTTTTGTAAAGGCTATGTATAGCATGTTATGAAATGAATAAAGAAGTAAGTTTCTCCATTAATGGTAGCTAACCATCGATGCAAAAATAATCATGAGGGTTTCGCAGGTACCAATGCGGTACATGAGCAAGGGGTACCTGAGCAATGCGGCGCAAGTTGTGAATTTTCGAGTTGAGAGTGTTGTTTTCAAGTATTTGGTTCACTCTAACACCTAACTATGATATTCCTTTGATAATGTATCATAAAACAATTGCTTCTCATGTATAATTTCGACCATGAACATCTTTGAAACAACCACTTCATTTGTGGTAAAACCAAACTAAACAAAGTAACATTTTGGTGTCTTTTTAGCAAGAAGATGTAAGATCATGACTCAATCTTCTAACTCTAAGTTAAAGAAATATGATCAAGATAGTGTAGAGAAGATTACTTACTTAAAAAGAGTTCTTGAAGCTTTTGGATGCAAGTATATGAAAGATAAATGCTAAATAACTTGAGTTCTTGAACACTTAAAAGATTGGATGATCCTTGACCTTGAATCTTGAGATGATTTTTGATGAAAACTTGTATTATTGTTGTTGTAATAGGTGAGGCCGGTTTTTGAGAGGAAGAGAGAAAGAGTTTTGTGTGTGTGTTGATCAATAATTCAAGGGTTAGTAGAAGAGAGTGGAGGATGGAGTGTTGGGATGGTTAAACATCATGAGTGAGTATGGTGTGCATGAAACTTGTCTCCTTATTTTCTTGACTCTTAAAACCGGTTTTGAGGGGATCAAAAATAGGGGTATTTCACTTTAATTTATTATAACATATATGTATATAAGTGTGTTGAAAGTCTAGAAAATACACATACTTGTAACCTTTTGTTCATCACTTGTTTAAAATAATGTGATATATACAAGTGAAATGGACTCAATAATACATTGAACTAGATGTATGACTTTTAAATATACGTAGAGGTTTTTGGGCATTCGACTAGATAGCTAATAATCATACGGTATTAGGAATCGTTTAGATGTACTAAATTAATATAATTAATTAGGATTAGCACTAACCGTGCGTTAATAAATTACGAGTTGTTACACCATATTTCTTATTTGGGGCAAAAACTTTGTCGTTACGAAACCTCCAAATGCTCCACCATGTAGTATTAATGATGCATTCCAGCACTTTCTTTATTTTCTTCGGGTGAGGCAACGAGTCAATATACTCTAACAAATCAATAGCAGCAGTAACAGTTCGAAGCGTGAAATCCAACCATTTGGAAATTGACTTCCAAACTGTCTTTGCAACCACACACTCACTCATAACGTGATCAAGTGATTCAATACCAATGGTGCATAATGGACATAAAATGGATTGGATATCCAACCCTTTCGAGAGCAGATTAAGGCGTGAAGGCAATCGATCCAAGCGTAACCGCCACACAAATATATTAATCTTTGACGGGACAAGCTTGTTCCACCTAGTAGGGGTAATATGAGTCGAAGGCAAATACCGATCAAAAACACCTAACACCTTTTATTATAAGGGTCTTTGACTATAAGGCCCTTTCCTATCGGCCGTCGTTGAGCCTGTCGACCACCTCGTCGTTGAAGACGACATAGGCACCAGGCCATCCTGTCTGGTCGTCGTCCTTCCCCGTCGATATTACGAAACGAGATGACGAGTGTATGTGTGTGTATGTTTAATATTTTTTTTATTGGGGATGAGATGAGGATGAATGTATGATAGGGAGGGGGTAGTTCTTGGGTGTGTCTTGGAGAAAGAAAGCTGATGTGACAGTCAAGACAAGGAGATGACGACGTCAGGATAGGAAGAGGCCTAAGGGTCTTCTTCAATCTAAGGATAGATCTTTGACTATAAGGGTCATATTTATATGTAGTTGATATTATATAGAAGAATATTGGCTACATAAAAATTCATTACATTCTAATATTTAAAAAACTAAAATAATAAGAATACTATTTATGAGTAATTTATGAGTCCGTGGTATAACATAGTATTTAACATTTCTCTACGAAAAAAATGTTATATCCAATTAATTTAGCTATCACGACAATAAGAAAATTTATTACAAAAAGAGAATCTATGAAATACGATGAACTGTGCAATGCTTACTTTTGCACGGACAAATGACACATTACATTAACATACAAAAATTGTGAATAACATATATGTTTTTAGTAGCACACTAGCACCTAACTTAGACTACCCACATCAAGGTTGTCCATAAAAAAAACAAGGTGACACGGAAGACGTTTGTTGGGAGGATAATGTTGTGGGTGATGAGGTGGAAGATATTCATCCTTGAGTGTTTGTGCGGAAGGATGAGGATAGATGGTGTCAGGGTTTTTTTTTTTTCAACGGCAGGTGTCAGTGTATATTAATTGCATGTATATATTAATTGGGTATTTGTGGGAAGGATGAATATGTTATTGTTATGGGTTAAAAAAATGTTTGTGGGAAAGGTGTATGGAAAGCTGATGTGGCATGCTGATTAGACTGTTTGTTGGAAAGACAGTCCGAACTGATGTAGGTAGTCTTAGGTGTTTCCAAAAGTGCTACTAGAAACATATACGTTATTCCTAGAAAAATTATTAGTCGTCACATTTTTAAGGGCGCAACATTGGCTAAAGGCTCTGTTGTTTCAAATATGGAGATATTGACTACTACATCGATTTATATTATCCAATCTTTATCTATTTTATACTCGGCAAGTGCGCTTATGCTACAAAGGACCCAGTTTTGGCATTTTTAGTTACTGCTCATAAGTTAAGTTGGGTTGGTCGATAAATTCAATTGGATTTGGACGAACAAGTTAATAATGTGAATTACTATGTACAACCTTAATTAAAACTTAAACTTAAATATTGTGTAATTTTTGGTTTTTGAGTCAATTGTCAACGAGTTTATGGTGCAGTGGTTGAGGTGACACCCGGTGTCCTTAGTGACCCAACAACCGGGTTATACCACCAGGGGGCATTCAAGTTGGTGAGGTTTTCTCCAGAACTTAGAGTTAACATAGGACACTTACGGGCCCCATATGGCTGGGTTGGACCAGCTGGTAGTGACTTTTTGTCATTGGGTCATCCCGTACGGAATCTTAGGCATTTCTCGGTTAGTTGGTGGTTAAAAAACGCTAGAAGAATTAAAACATTTTGATATTATTAATAAATAATAAATTGTTTCACTATTAGTTTGCGAATCTCTTGAAAAATTGGCAGGGCTTATTGTTTTCATATTTTGGATTACCTAGTCCAAGCCCATGTGGATGGAGGGCAAACAAAAAAAAAAACCACTCTTCAATCAAGAAGTCAAGATCATTAGCCGTGAGCCCGTGAGCTCTTGGTTTAGTTGTTTAAGAAAGAGGTAAAAAACTTTGTCTCTCGAGTTCAAATTCAACCATTAATTTTAATTAGTAATTTGAGAAAAACTAACTACCAACAAATAACATTTACCGTTAAAAAGAAAGAAAAAAAAAGCCGTCTTTTGATAATGATTATCTTGACTGAGTGACTCTGTATTCCTACTTTCCTAGCAAACATAATAAGGAGCATAAAATGATTTCTTTTTAGGGAAAATTACTTAGATAGACTAAAAACTAGAGGCATTTTACAATTTGGACAAGGTTTTCAAAAGTTACCAAAATGGACAGAATACCCGTGCTATACCTGTAAAAACCACACGGAATTTTTTAACCAATAAAAAAACAACAGCTGGCCACTGCCCCCACTCCCTTTCTTCTCCCCTCCTTTCTCTTTCTCTTCAATCTCTAGTAACAGGCTTCCCTCAAAACACCTTTTCTTCTTTCTCCCATAACTCCACCCCCTTCAATCAATTAAACAACAACATTTATAAGTTTCTTGAGTTAATATATTCTTCACATTTTCTATATTTTTTAAAAAAAAACATCGTCATCCATAATAATAAGAGAAACCCTAACCCTAAACCTACATATGCAAAATTCGTAATTTTAGGTGCAGGGGTATGGTCACTGGTGGTTTTTATAACGATTAAGGCTAGATTTTTGGTACAAAATCCTTTCAGGCGTGAGGAGTGGGCAGGTGTCATTAACTATACTTTCTTTGGTGGTTGGGTATATATACACTTTGGCTCCGTATTAGTGCTTCTTTGCTCCGTAATTTTAAGTATTATTGCTTCTTTGCTTAGGTGTCATTGACTATACTTTCAGTGGTGGTTGGGTATATATGCACATGGCGGGGATATATGCACATGGCTGAACAAAACCAGCATTCAGGGTTTAAATATCCCAGGATTTTTGAGCTTTATCTCAAGTAAGTTGTCTTTTTTTCTTTCTCTAAATAGAGGTGGCAATTTTCACCCCATATGTGAATGTGTTGATTTGGTTGTGCTTTATCTCAAACGGGTCAAATCATAGAGCTTTGCTAAAAAAGAAATGGGTCAAATTAAAGAATTTTCACCCATTTTGGCTCATTACTCAGCCTGTCCATTCTGCCAAATATGCAATTGCAACATATCAGTTGTTGCCTATTTTCCACAAAAAATAACAGGAAACAGGTTGAAAGTAACATAATTCAAAATTCTGGTTTATTATTACAATTTTTTTGTATCCATATTTAATCCATTTGATTTTAAAGAGTTGGTCGACAAATGAATTCTCGTGAAGACTACCCCAATCAAAAGTGCCCATTTTGAACCATTACCCAACCCGCCTATCAACTAAATGGTACATTAATTGGCTAGAAATGTAAAAAAGATCTTTTATTGTTGATTTGCAAATCAACGACTGAATGATATTGTTGGCAGTGCATACTATGTTGCACCTGAAGTGCTGGCCGATCATATAACGTGGAAGCTGACATGTGGAGTATTGGTGTTATAACATATATATTGTTGTGTGGAAGCCAACCTTTTTTTGCAAGAACTGAATCGGGTATATTTCGTTCAGTGGTAAAGGCCGAACCTAATCTTAATGGCTCACCTTGGCCTTCAGTATCAGCAGAAGCCAAAGATTTTGTCAAAAGACTCCTTAATAAGGATCATAGAAAGTGAATGACCGCTTCTCAAGCTTCGAGTAATATTATGTTTTAAACTTTAGTTTAAAGTATAATATTTTATCTTCTTAAACGTGACTATTAAGTATTAACAGGTTATAATTGGACTTTCATATACCTCAAAATATTTACCTGCAAACTTAAGTTCTATTTTTATCAATAATATATCTTGCCTTTTTTATTTATACACTGCGAGTACATACAATCTCCTGGCAGTTGTTCTTTATCACCCTTGCCCATTTTGCCACATGTACTCCATCCCATTATTTTGGGAAAGATTCACACACTTGTCTTAGTTTTGAGTTTTAACCAGTAAAACTTTGTTATTTTGCGCAGGTAATTAGACTAGCTTCAACGAGTGGCTGCTGGTATTGACATTCTTAAATTCGTGGGCCCATTGACTCATGGAAGTCAAATTAGCTCAAGACCTTTCTAAATGAGCGGAAAACAGAGTGATATCATAACTCAGATTATGTGGCTAATGTTTCCTACAATAGTCTTGTTGAAAATGGAAAGGGTAGGCCGGAGCATTTCTGGTAATAGTTTTGGTAGAAGTTAGCATGATCTTTTGTTTCTTTTTTTCTTTACTCCATATCATGTTTTCGGATTTTTGGTAAAGCTAATATTGGTTGGAACCAGAACTTGAAACAATTTAAAAGTTATTCTTGCTTCTATTTACTTGATGCAGTTTTTGTGTATGTATGTGATTGTTTAATCTCTTTACCCGCAACTTTGTGATTGTCGACGTTGATGGGGTTAAACTAACCTTATTTGCATTGACCAGATCCGGATGCTTTTATTTACACACATACATTTTGCATGTTTGGTTGTTTTGCACTCTACGGATTGCTAAGTTAAAGATACATACTTCAAGTGGATCAAATGATAAGAGAACTAGGTTCTACGTCCATTGCGTAATGATCTTGGAGATTGGGCAAACATGTTAAAGCATATTGGAGACCAAGGATCAAAGGTGAGACAAGTTGATGTTTACGTCTCACGTGTAGAGTTGACCGAAAAGGTTGAAAAAACTCCGGATCCTCCATTTAAATTTTCAAGAAAAAGTTTTTTGCTCTAAAAGGTTATTTGATTAACTGAATGTGTCTTTTATATTCTGTAATAAATTTAGATGTTTCGTAACCAATTACATTTATGTAATGTGACCAACGGGATGATAGCCTTTTTTAATTAATTGCTTATTCCTATCCATACATTCGTGTTCCATTATGTCCATTCTTACTATATAAAAAGGCAAACTAAATAACAACTACAATACGGTAAAACATAACATGAGAGAAATAACTTGGAAACGGTAAACTAAAAATTACGCAGTCACCAACTACAAACAGAAAACAAACAAACACAAGTGCAACTTTCTTCACTTCTACTCTCAAATTTAGTTCCTAAAATAGAGACATCAAAGCCTACACTAAGCAAAAAAACATATATGCTAATAAAAGCCACACATATCATATACATTATAAGTATTGAAGTACAGGAGACTTTCTCAGACATTATAAGTATTGAAGTACAGGAGACTTTCTCAAGTTGATTCCATGTGAGATGCTATGAGTTGTAAGAAATGAAGCGGCGAGATGCTCAACGTCACTAGCCTGGTCAACAAAAAATCGTAAGGTAAGTCAACGATTCTTATTAAGAAAAATAACAAAGCTGGAGGGGTGTGCAATGCATACCTCTCCGCAATGAGAAGAAAAAGTGTTCAAGCAGAGACATTCCATAAAGCATGGACTTCAAGTTTCACATTTTTACTTTTCATGAAACCCATTTTAGTACATTATAGAAATGTTTAATATGGTATACTAAAAACAAGACCAATTTACTTAACAGAGACCAAGACAATCATTTTTAAGGAGGAATATTTAGGGACAGAAACACAAATCTATTTTCAGCAACACCAATATGACAAATCAAACGAATAGACACATAAACACAAATCCATTTGGTATCGGTTATTGTAGTTTCTTTACCCGCAATGAATCTACATTTGAAATGTAAGTAAGAGTTTTCGGGCACTTCAGAGTAAAAAAGAGAGTGTTAGAGTTAGTACCGGCATTAAGAAGCTTTGCCAGTGGTAGGGACGAATCAGGGGGGTTATTGACAACACTGAAGCAGACAATATTCCCTGTACATTCAACAAATTACGGAGTTAAAATAAGAGAAACGATACACCACACTGCTCTAGGTAATTCATCATGTTATGCATATCTACTTAAGCATAACTAAGGTTTTGTGTATCTCTAAGGCAGGATAACATTTTGTAAGCTTGAAAAGCAACATCGGCACCAAAACGTAGAACAGGTAACAAGTCAATGACCAAAAGTTAGTTTTAAAAAAAATGACTACCACTCGATTATAACATATGTACCAGATTAGAGCATACGAACACAATTTGCTTCTCCAGCAGAGCACCACAAATATTGTCATTTGTCAAGACCTGTAAACAGGACACCATCTATTAGTTACTTGAAACCTTAGAGAATATATTTGGAGACGAACCAAATTCATTTCACAACAAAAACCAATCAAGTTACTTAGGAAAAACAAATCTAACCTTGTAGATCAAACAAGCACATATCAGCATATAAACAAAATCCAAGGAGCAGATATATAAGCAATGCGGCATGTAATACATAGCACTATGATGAGAGCAAGCAAAATCATTTCTGAGGCATGTATGTAGTGGTTAACTATTTGTTCGAATCAATACTTTATTTAGTTACAATATCAGAGGAAAGTAAACTTGTTCCCCATGTCACCTTGGACTTAAATCCATCATACATTATAGATGAGGGAATCTCTTTCATATATATATGTCCATGCTAAGATCTAACAGGTTCTCTATCGGCTGTCCACTAACTCTATTGGATAAAGCAATGAGGGTATCTGTACTAGATTACACACTAATGAAAACAAATGATGCTTTTTGTTTACGGCGTGTAACAATCTAAATAGAAAACACAAGTTTGGATGCGGGAATAGATCACAATTTATAACAAATCTCTAAAAATAAAGGGCAATCCATGTAGACTGATTTGAGCCCCAATGTTCAAATAACTTCGTATGAGAATTTTTCTTACCCATTAGGCTATTGGGCATATCACAAAAACAATTTGCAAAGTACGAATGTAAAAAATTCTACAAAATACCATCTAACTTACCACCTTGACGGATTCAAATAAATCAATAAATTGACAAGTAACAGGACCCTGAACCATGGTTATTACTATGGTAGTACACGCTTCTCATTTCATGCTAGCAGCTTACAGAAAGCAGTTGTGATGTGGTTCACACAAATGACATTTTCGGGCCTAATTGTGAGCTAAATAATAATAATAATAATAATAATAATAATAATAATAATGATAATAATAATAATAACAATTGTCGATGATAATAATAATAGGGGACTTACACGCTTGTTCCAACACCACAATCAACCCCCACCCCCTCCTTCTGCAATCGAGCTCTCCCCCATTCTTTTCTTTTCTTTTCCTTTCTATTCAAATTAGGGATTTTTCATATGTAGGTCTGGGTTAGAGTTATTTCTGTTGTGGCTGACGATTTTTTTGTTGTTTAATTGATTGAAGGAGGTGGAGTTTTGGGAGAAAGAAGAAACGTTGTTTGGAGGGAAGCCCCTGTTAGAGATTGAAGAGAAAGAGAAAGGAGGAGGGAAAGAAGGGAGACTATGGAGTGTTTAGGGAAGTGGGCACGTGTTATTTTTTTATTGGTTGAAAATTTCTGTGTGGTTTCTACAGGTATAACACGGGTATTCTGTCCATTTTGAAAACTTTTGAAAACCTTGTTCAAACTGTAAAATGCCCTTAGTTTTTAGTCTATTTAAGTAATTTTCCCATAAATTTAATACCCCCATTATATTTCATAATACCTCACAATGTATCAGTCAAAATAAATCAGACAAAACAAAAAAATATATATATAGAAAAAGGTTTAGGGTCTCAGAATGTAATAAACTATACACGAATGTTTATGTTATATAATGAACTACTCGGGTGTTCATTGTATGTAATGAACTTTCAAATCCCGGTTATTGGATGTACCCAGGTATATGTGACAACTATATAAGCTGCCACGTTGTCGATTTGCAAGTTTTTGATTGGTCGGGTACATACAATAACCGGGATTTGAAAGTTCATTACATACAATAAACATCCGAGTAATTCATTACACAACATAAACATTCGTGTGTATAGATCATTACATTCTGAGACCCTAAACCCTATAGAAAATGAACCCACCCTTACACCTTTTACCCTAGGTGAATGGTCTCACCTATCCCTATTTCACTTATGCATTCACCCTCACCCCTTAAAAAGGGTTCATCTTTCGCTCACCTTCCTTTCACCCAATGTTTTAAAAACCAGTTTTTTGAATGAAGCGGAAAAATTTTCACGCCCGGTCGAACCAGTTGAACAACCGGTTGATTTTAAATTTTTTTTTTTATAAAAATGTTATTAAAATTGTTACAATTCAACAAAAAATAGTCAAAAATAATACCAAAATAGGTATTTCATAACAAAATATAAGTTTTAAAGTTCACAAACAACAAAAAACTAGATTAATACCCGGTCGGTGACCGGGTTTCAAAATAAACTTATACATGTATTACACATTGCGAGAAATATACG
>JAOEHQ010046514.1:0-11484 GCA_025447715.1 Asclepias incarnata
CCCCCCCCCGGTTCTCGCGTTCTGAGAACACCAATGGCACGCCCCTAAATTCTGGAGCCGTTCTCGCGTTCTGGCGAGAACGCCATTGGCACGAGGTGCGTTCTGGCCGCGTTCTGAAACTTGCCTTTTTGTGTGTATGTGTTATATATATGTATATATGTGTATATATGTAAAGAAAGAAAGAGATGGTGTATGATGTGGTGATGATGTGATAGTGAGAGTTTGAGAATTTGGTGGTATGGTTGGTAGGAGGTAAATTCTGAAAGGAATGAATGATGTGGCGCTGATGTGGCAGTGAGAATTTGAAAATTTGGTGTTATGGTTGGGAGGGCCTAAATGCCACACCGGCACTCAAAGACCGCTTGTTCAGAGATGAGTGCAATTTCGATGATGTGAATAGGTGGCCTAGTAAGTGGGTTTGATTTTCTTACTGCTAGTATTTTTGGAAATAGAAGACCAAACCATCGAGTATACAAATTCAACGCGCTTGGCATTACCCCACTTTGGATGGTTTAGTTTTCTTTTCCCAAATATAGTTAGTGGGTCAAATAGTATGCATTTAAAAGAATCAAATTCGCTCATTTACTCCCATAATTGTTGTTTTAGTTAGGGATGTACCTAAAAACAAAGAGAAATATATAAACTTTACTATTGCTAAGGTTGCATAGTAGTCACATAATTTAATTTCCTTATAACAGATTTTAGGTTCGAACTCCCTGTTTAACTACTTAATGTTTTGTACGCGGCGCCCCAATGGCTAAAGGTAATGCACAAATAAACTGATCCAACCCAGACAGACAAAGTCCCTAGCCCACTTAACTCCACATCCCGGGGAAAACCCACCCGTTCGAAGGCCCGGTCGCCTTTGGGATCGAACCGGTGGCTAAAGCCCCGCTGGTCTTCCTTAATCGGACATGATGCCGCAGAACAAATAATGTAAACAGTAAGGATTGAACCTTGGTCACTTATACCATAGGTCAATGCCTTAACCACTATAACCAAATGCCAATATTGACAATGTTTCAAAATATTTAACATGCATGAAAACAGATTAGTTTTCAAAATCCAATGACTTTACTAAGAGAGTTATATATTGAGTTCGAGAATTCCCTAGCTACTTTCTCTTTAAAATATTTTCTCATGGCTCTTTCACCAATTAATTTTCAAATTTACTGAAAACCAATTGATGAAGATTAGAAGAAAATAAGGCTTTTGCAGATTTTTAATCAACCGAGTATTTTGTGTCATAATTGAACTGAACTAAACCATATTTTGTGGTAAACAAATGACTCTGTTGATTAAATTGATAACCAGCGTTTAAGCTCTATTTCTGACTAGTAAATTTCTTCTAGCAAATCAAAGTCATAATGGTTCCTAATCTATTTAACCATTTGTATTCAGATAAATTCACTTTTTTTTTTCTTTCTTTTCTTTTCTTTTTTTTTTTGTCTTTTGTCATTGTATTTTGTATTCCAACTACCAATCATAAATCTCTCGTTTTGATGAAAGTAAAACATGACCAAAAGGAAAATTTTAGGATAAAAGATTTTTGGTTTGAACTTCACACAAAAAATGTTACAACCTACTCTCAAGTAGATGAAATTGGATGATCATAGTAAAATAGTTAGATAATCTTACCTGTGTAAACGGATTACATGTCATGTTTATAGTTTCCTCACTTTTAAATAAAATAATAAAAACGAAAACAATGTATTTTTCTCTATTTTTTTTTTATAAATGAGAACTAGTAGCTACAAGATGACATTGGTGAGAACTAGTAGGTGTTATTGGTAAATTCATGGGGAGGAGGAGTATGGAAGATATGACGTGACGCTGAATTCACTGTGGGGAAATGCCTAAGCTTACTTGTGTAAACTGTAATCGGATTACATGTCATGTTTATAGTTTCCTCACTTTTAAAGTAAAAAGATAAAAATGAATGGATAATGCATAGGGAGGCCACCTTATTATTAAGTTTGTTTTTTTTAAGCCACCCATTCATCAGAATTTTTTTATAGACCGTCAAAGTTTTAATTTCGTTTCATTTTTACCAATTTAGACATAAGTTATATCAAAATTTTGTAAAATGGTAAAAGTCTTTTCACTTTTAAAGATTTTAAATGTTAAAAGTTATATATAACTTAAAAGTATAATATCAATTATATATGCCTATTTTTAAAGTACTAAGTTGATGAAAATTCGCTTCTCATTAATTGTATAAAAGATTTTATACATTTTAATTCTAATCTTTGTTATTATGAGGTTGTAAAAAGATGACAATTTTATAATTTAATTAAAATTGTATAAGTTTTTTTTTTCCAGAATCGGTAAGAAAGAAATAAAATACATATTTGACTGGTATATATAAGGAAACTTTTATAGTTGACTGTAAATTTTTCTCTAACTTTTTTTTTCCTTGTATATGAGAACTCATAGCTACTAGACTACATTAGTAAACAAGCTGAGAACTCCAAATTATGGCTAAAAACATGGAAATTGTACATTTTTTTAAACGATCAAAACAACTAATTAAACCTGAACGAACACCATAAACAAGAACACGAAGGGAAAGACGGGTAATTAATACGAAAATATCATAATCTATATATTCTAATTAATCATGCCGGATAATCAAATTAACGGCAAAGGTGAAACAAGCGATGAATCATATAAATTCCGATGAACAAACCCATAATTTCGTAGCACTTGATCGTCAGCGAAGTTCAAAGCCTTGTTCATGGCATCGCGACAACGATCTCTAGAGAACGACACGTTATGTTTCCCATTACACGGCTGACAACCCGCGAAATGAGTCACAAATGGCCTCCTCCATCTTCCAAACTCATCATAACCCGCATCTTTCAACAAGGCTTCGCGTAACATTCCATATCCCTCACTCACCTTCTCGGCATGCCTTCGTCGTAACGTCCTCATTCCTGGCTTCTTCTCGATTTCTGAATACGCATCAGTTATATTTTTTAACGTATCGACGATATCTACCCAGTACCCTTCTAGGTAATATCTAGTCTCTATAAGCATCTTTTTCCCATACCATGACCATTTTATATGTTCCATTAATAGTAAATAAGCTAGCGCGGTCTGATCACTAGACTTATGCTTAAAAACATCTATCAAGATTCTTTCCCATTTGGCGAAATTTGGAGACCTTGGTCCCATATCAGCCCATATCTCCAAGAACTCGAGTGACCATTGACAGTTTCTGATTAAGAACGACCCATCATTTAACCCGACCCAGCTTCTTTTCTCGTAAACTTCTTTGGGCCAGCCATGCACAACGAAATTATAGTCTTTATACCGATGTAACGGGAGCTTAAACTCCATATCAGTAATCACAGTGTCTTCATCAAGCCACCAAATCCACTCGGCTTCTGGATGTGCCATCATTGCTGCCCGTACTGCTGGGATTTTTCCCCAACCAAAAGGCATATTTGGGTCGAGTAACACATTATTGTAAAATATATCGTAATTATGTATACGACAATAATCTACTTTGTTACGAAAGGACCTTAGTAAGAAATGGTCTCCTGTCGGGTTGTTGCATGGGTTTGACTGTGATCCAGTTACTATTAACACTCGATCTTGTGACTTGGGCTCGAATGATGGGTGCAGTTTGAGCCAGGTTTGTCGTTTTTGGTCCCAGTGTTTTATCGGTTTGTTCATAGTGTAGCCAAAACTTGGGTCATCGTAGAAAGTTGAGATAAGCGGGTCGAATTGGAGGTCTAAAGGTGATTCGGGTTGGTTACACGGTTTTTGTTGAGAGACCATACGGATTGAATCGAAAGTAGAGAATACGAAGACGGCCAAGAAGGCCGACACGGCTCCGGCGAGGAAGATGGAGGGGCGATCAAAGGTGGGCTTTCGCAAGTTAGCTTGTGAGAATGCAACCATGGTTGTTACTGATAATTGTATAGCTTTTGCCCAAGTAATGATATGCTTAAATACCATGCGAGTTTATTTTTTTTATACTTTATACTTACTTATATCACAATTAAAGATATATGAAAAATATATTATAATTATATATCGACATGTTTGTACGACATAATTATACATAGGATATAGGAAACATGATTATAGATAGTAATCATACGGATTAGAAGACATTAATTAGATAAACATAGGCCATTGGTATGATTCATACACAAATTAACGCATGCGAAGTTTCGAACACCTCACATACATGTATTAAAAATAAAAAGTAGTTTAAAATAGATGATTACATATATGTGAATATTTTGAGCAATAAACATTAAAGAGAAACGAGAGAGAAAAATATAGATATATAGTTCCAGGTTACTGTGTGAAGTTCTTTAAAGTGCGAGTGTGCGAAGCATTAACATGCAGCTTAAATATTACTAACATGCAGTGTCGATAGAAAAAAAAATAGTTAAGCTATATGTTTTTCTATCGACACAGCATGTTAGTGGTAATTAAGATGCATGTCAGTAGTAACTAAGATGCATGTACTGACCTTCATAGGCCTAACCCTTCATGTAAACGGACGGGTATATCATCATACGTAGTAACAAATGTATATATGTACATAGTCACAAATATGAAGTACTAACAACTATATATATCTACGTGGTATCAAATTTATATATTTAATGAAAAAAACATATATATATATATATATATATATGGGAAAAGTGAGTGTGTGGTTGTCGTGTACCCAAGTTAGGTATAGAACCCCTCACATATCAATTTTTTAATATTTGTTGTATAATTAATAAATGACATGGGCCCCATAAATTTTATGGATTAAAAAATTGGTATGTGATGGGGTTCTATACCTAGCTTGGGTACATGACAACCACACACTCCCATCCCTCTATATATATACATATATATATATATATATATATATTTATTAACAACTATATATATACTTACATATAACTATTTTACTAATTTATATAATTTTAATTATTTCAAAAAAATTTATAAAATTTATAATTATCACAAAAACAAATTTAATAAATTCTAAAAAATAGCAAAATTCACTTGCATTACAAAAATTATCTATGTACCTAGTAACAAATTTATATATAAAAAATGTATATATACATACAGATCTACATAGATTTAACAATATTAACACAAATTTACATATACACACCCAGACAGGGCCGGCTTAACCTTTTTAGTGGCTTTAAACGAGACTAATTTTGGAGGCCTTTTTCTAACGTCTCTAACAAAAACTCTCCTCGTTTATCGGGGTTTGAGACCAACAAAATACACTAAAAAGCTTATAAATGGTAGAGTTAAAATATCCTTTTCTACTTTTTGTATGTGAAAAAAAGTTTAAAATATTTATAGAAAGTTTATTTATTTAGCTTTTTTAAAAGCAAAAATTTAAGTCCTGTCCCAAAACGTAAACATAAGGTCAAAACTGAAGATACCTAAGTTCGAAAGCTCAAAAAACTTTAGGCCTTTAGCATGCGGTGGCCTTAGGCGACCGCCTAACCCATTGATATTGTTAAACCGGCTCTACACAGGTATTAACAACTATATATATACGCCTACTTACAACTAATTTACTATCGCCCTATCACATTTTTCCTTCATTCGGCGCCTCCACGCCCCATCGGATTTGTACTCACCTTTTTTCATATATAAATTTATTTATATTTATATTTATATATACATATACATACAGATATAGATTTTCAAATATTCATTTATTTATATAATAATAATAATAATAATATGATAAAATAAATCCGAGATTCGGTAACTTTGTTCGGTCTATTTTGAGATATTCTTCGACAACCTAACTTACCTAACTTTTTTTTTGTTAACGGTAAGGAACAAAGAAACGGCTATATCATTTAAGTCTAAAGGGGCGACACCTATAACGTCAACATGTCACCCCTATAAATCTTTTGACCGATCCATAAACATCGTAATCACTTCCCGGTCCGCTGTCTTACACCCGAAGACATTCCGGTCTCGATAGCAATTTCATTGTCCGAATAGAACGTTTGGCTTTCCTTCCTTTCCCAAAAAAATAAATAAATACAGTAAAATAAATAAACACAGTTTCCCCCAAAAAATAAAAAAAATACAGTAAAATTTAAGGTTCCTTTTTTCTTTGCTAATAAAACCCTTCTCCTCCTCCTCCTTCTCCTTCTTCTTCTGAGTTTCCCTCCCTCCTTCAGGTAATCAATCTCAATCACTTTCTTTTTTTTTATTTAAAAAAAAATATTTTCCTTCTATGCATTTTGTTAATCCCTACATATTACTATTTAATTTACTAATTTCAAATGTTTCATGGTTATATGTTGATTTTTATGTATGTTACTTAATTGATTAATTTGAGCTAATAAATTAGGTTTTAGCATATTTTTTTTAATCCAATTTATTTATATTTCAGTTATTGCTCTAATGAATTTTACCCAGTTTCTTTATTTCACAATCTTCTTAATATTTTAAGCTGTTAGAGTGAGTATTTTAGGGCTGGCAATCTTGTCTCGTCTGGGTTGACATGTTCGTATGTCTTAAACCAACCCGTTTAATCGTGTCAAAAAGTTGAACCTAAGCCCGACACATAAAACTGTAATTTTTTTTATAGAAAGTTTTTATTTATAGTTTAAACAGGTTGGCGGATTGTAAACGGGCTAGGAATGACTGTAAACGGGCTAGGAATGACAACACGACCCATCTATTAAATGTGTTTACTCGTTTGATCCTAGCCGAAGCCCATTTATTTTCGTGTCGGGTTGGAAATTGCCACCTGACTATAAGCATTGTTAGTGAGGTTAGAATACTTTTTACTTTGTAAGTTTTAAATGAGTTATGGTTCTAACCTATTTAAGTTTGGAATGAAAGATATTTGAAGGTAACTGCATCGGCGTACCAAAGCGTTGTTGGTGCATAAGGTTACGATATGGCGTATGGAGGTGCAGCTTCGGTTCCATCTGCAGCAGCAAGTGGTTCCTCTGCAATGAAGCAGGTGAAACTGGAGAAAGAGAGTGAGCTCCGGATTGAAGTTAATGTTAATACATCTCTCCGCCTCAGGCTACTAAACGGGACGGCTGAGATATTTGGCACCGAAATGCCACCAGAAAATTGGCTCACCTTTCCACCAAGAATGAAATTTGCCGTAAATAAAACACAAACCTATTCCTTGAAATTTATTTATTTTTCTTAAATATGTCTAATATTTCACTCGTCTTGGAATTTCAGATATTTACATGGTACGGGGCCACGATTGAAATGCAAGATAATACTGAAACTGATTATGTAGCAGACGAGGTAGGATGCCTATGTGAAAAGAAGAAAAAAGAAAGGAGATATTCATTTGATTTTTACTTACTCAACGTACAACAAAATTAATTAGTTTTTGTTTTTGTCTTTGGTATAAAGACGCCAATGATTAGTTATGTAAATGTGCATGCTGTACTTGAAGGACGTAGAAATCGCGCAAAAGCTGCTGCTAGTGATACTGATGCTTCCCAGGTGATTATCTTCATCTTCTTCTTCTTTATAGCAGCATAAATAATTTAGGCCGGTTGTAGTTCAACCATAACATTTCCCTTGTAAAAATAATTGCTATTTCACTAACTTATATTTGAGGGCCTTGTTGAGTGCATTCCCGATCCGACTTTGGAATATGTGATGTAAAATTGGCAGTATATAAGATTATTATGGCCTACTCCATCTGTTGTCAGTTTGTTTTAGAGTGGAAACCCATTGGGTTTATGTGTCGAGCATAGTGATGGGCGAAGTATCCATACTAACAGGCCTCACACATTATATGCAATTAGTATACTTAAGTTTGCCTGTCTCTTTATTTTTTTGGATTTTCTCTTTTGCTTACTGCTCTCTTCAAATTGCCACGTACAACAAATTTTCTTTCTTTCTAGCCACTTCTCTGCCTGGACTTTTTACTTAGGTTTGGCTGAATTACGATTTTAAGGTGATTAAGAAATCTTTGCACTAGAAATAATAGTGTTCAACTTTGTAAATGTGTAGTTTATTTGAGTCAATCTCTATGGTCATGATGAACCCCGTTATGTGTTCAGGGTCCCAGGGTGATTGTAGTTGGACCAACAGACTCTGGAAAAAGCTCCTTGTCAAGAATGCTTCTTAGTTGGGCAGCCAAACAGGGATGGAAACCTACTTTTGTGGATTTAGACGTTGGCCAAGGATCTATAACCGTCCCCGGGTGTATTGCCGCTAGCCCAATCGAAATGCCTATTGATCCAGTGGAAGGAATTCCCCTCGACATGCCTCTTGTTTACTTTTTCGGACATAGCACTCCAACGTAACAATATTTTACTCATTCTGTTCCTTGATAACTACGTCTTCATTTGTTTCCTTAACATGATGTTTCGTTCGAGTTCGCAAATTTGTGTTATCGTCCGTTCCCGGCCAAAGGCCAGGTTTAGAAAGCCACACCCGTTCTCAAGTGCAAACCAATTACTACCGAATTTTTCTAGTGCCTTTCATGTTTTGGGTTTCTGAATTTTTTTTTCAGCATCGCTTACCTTTGCCTTTGCAGTCATAATGCAGATCTTTATAGGGTGCTTGTAAAGGAGCTTGCACAGATCCTTGAAAGGCAGTTTGCCGGAAATGCTGAATCTAGGGCAGCTGGCATGGTCATCAACACCATGGGATTCATTGATGGTCTTGGTTATGAAGTATGTGCTATCTAGGTCTTCTTTTGGCATATGATACTAATTATATTCACCAACTTGTGGTGTTGTGTCGAATAATATTGTACTATGTCTTGTTGCAGCTTCTTTTGCATGCAATTGATACATTCCAAGCCACTGTTGTTCTTGTTTTGGGTCAGGTGAAGACTTTATCTAGTTTCATATGCTATTTAAGTAAATGTGCTTGTGTACGATGTCATCATTGAAACTGCAAATGGTGATGATTTTATTCTTTATTATTTTATAACCTTGTCCAGGAGAAACTTTGCAGCATGTTGAAAGAAGTTTTGAAACAAAAGCCTAACGTGGATGTGGTGAAACTTCAAAAATCAGGTGGTGTTGTATCTAGGAATCCAAAATTCCGAATTAATTCCAGAAGCCAGAAGATAAGGGTAAGTGGAAACTTTAGTTGATTGGAAAGAAGCATGCTTTTTTTAGGGTACGTAGTTTTTTTTATACTTTAAACCTTTAAATGTAGATGGAAATTTGACCTCTTAACTTTAAAATGGGTTCTGCGTTATCTCAAACGGGTCGAAAATAAAGTTTTAGTTAAAAGGGGAACATGTCAAATGTGTCGAATGGATCAAATGGGTTAATTGTTGTTCAATTTTAAGTCTGTTTAACGAATAAAACCTTCTCGACAGTATCATTGAAAGTTTGCTAGTGAACCTACCCACTCTGGTTAACCATTTTGCCACTTTAGACACCAAGTTTTGAAAATGTGTCAACAAGTAACTCTTAAAATTTATTCTGTAGTTATCTCTATATAAAAGCTTACTTTAGCACTGTAATTACAGGAATATTTCTATGGTCTCTCAAACGACCTTTCCCCACATTCCAGTACTGCAAATTTGAGTGACTTGGCTATCTTCAAAATTGGCGGTGGACCACAGGCCCCAGCTTCAGCTCTGCCAATCGGTGCACAGCCTGTGGCTGACCGCATGAGATTGGTTCCTGTAACTAGCCATAGCGAATTAGTGAATCAAGTTCTTGCTGTCTCATTTGCTAAAGAACAAGATCAAATTCTTTCAAGGTATACTCGAGTCCTAACCATCCATCAATTTTAATAAACGGTCTATGCTTTATAGCATAACATTATATTAACAAGCCTCTGACCAGTCCTGTTTTGTTTGGAACCCCATTTTGTGCTTTCCACTTTTCCTTGCCACTTGTATATTGTTTCTACAAATGTGGAGGTCCCATTCAGCCTCTTTAAAACTAGATGGATGATTTCCAGTCCTTATTTATGTTAGAATGAGTCGATTTGGCTTAAATCTTAGGTCATCCCAATCCAACCCAATCTATTTTAACCCATCTTGAAATTATTTCTGTTTCCGCATGTTATCTGACCCACCTTGCCTTGAAATTTATTACATATAAATAAAAAGAGATTCTTACTTATGGTGGTTAATGTTAGTTTCTTTACTTCCCATTGGTGCAGCAACATAGCTGGCTTTATTTGGGTCACTGATGTTGACGCTTCAAGGTTTGAACTTAATTTACCATAACCATTTTTTGCTGTAAGGCCTTTTAGAACTATCACACATGATAAAATCTCTATTATTCACCATATCAGGAAGAAAATCACGTATCTTGCACCATCAGGCGGAGAACTTCCGAGCAAATTCCTGGTAGCTGGAAATATAACATGGATAGATACCTAATGTTTCTTATTGTATCCATGAAAATTTTCTACTGTAAGCTTCGCACCTTTTTTTTTTCTTTTCTTTTTTTTAAAAAAATAAGCTTTTACAGCTTGCTATATGTTTTATTCTTGTAGCATAATGAAGCTTATCAAGAAAACCTGCATAATGTGCAATGAAGTGTTTTGCAGTATAGTGTAACAATGTCACATTGCTTTGATATTGGAGTTTTATAGGTTTTAAAATCGAGTTAAATCATATACATTATGACGTGCTGATGCTATGAGGAAGATTGTGGTGCACGTCCAGTTAGGTTCTGTGGACTTAAGTCTTATGCTGACGTTGGTCCGATCTTTATCTTTTTATATTGGACAGTTTTTCAGTTGTGTAATTTCTATCATACATGTCCAAATTGGCATATTCCAATGCAAATGTCAATCCGGGCTGCTTTGAAGTTTGAAGTTCGTTTAGAGAATGATATATTGACAGTTGAAGAAGTGTTTTTTTTTGTCACTATTTGCTCTTTGAATATATTTTATGTTAAGATGGTGGTGTAATTCTTACTTTTTTAACATGACAGTATGATCATACTTTATAAGGCCATTTTTAACCATATCTTTTTGTTGTGGTATATAATTTACAGGGGTAACCCATTACCCAAAATAGAGGAAAAAGAGTACTTTTATCTTGCTACTCAGTTTTTTTCGATAAATAAGTAAGTTATAGTTGAAAAGTAGTTTTGATAATGAATAGAGATGTATACAGAGGAAAGTTTACATATTCTAACACCATTTTTATATTTAAGAAACTAAACCCATTTTGAGGCCTGGGTCATCTTGAATTACCTTGTATTATTGTTTTGGGCCAACAGTTTAATAATAGGGGATAACATATATATGATTTTAGCAGCATGTTCATACATGCTTTCCTCTTCACAATCTTTAAATTTTTTTAAAACATTTAGTCATTTGATTGAAATCAATGTGAGAATGAGGTAGAAGCACCTATGTTATTCCCTTAATAATATTGACACCTCGGCTCCAAGGCTCCAACTAGGCATGGGCAAATTTCGGTTTTTACCCGACCCGAACCGGGTTTGGTCAACGGGCCTAAAAACCGGTTTTGACCAAACCCGAACCGGGTTGAAACCGGTTTTTAGG
>JAOEHQ010046515.1:0-11484 GCA_025447715.1 Asclepias incarnata
ACAATTTTCAACTGGTTCAATGCCTGGATCAAACAGTCTGAGGCTTCCAAATAACTTATTGCTGGTTGCTCATCCAATTTCATGTACAGAAGCCCCTACGTTAACATATATATAAAATGACCTTGTATTGGCATCCAACTTTATAAGCATACAATTAAAAAAAAATTAAAAGCCTACCTTCAGCACAGAAAGTCGTTCTAAATTAGGTGAGTTCCGAAGCATCCACAGAGCACCTTGAAGTTGATCCAAATTACCTAATTTATATCTATGAAGGTCCAATGCCTTGATCTATTAACCACGTCTGGAAGCCACCTCGGAACCTTTTCTGCCATATAAGACTATGGACGGAAAGTGAGATTTCGACCTGAGAAAGAACATGTGAACCCTTTGAACAATTATAAGATCAAGTTATATTTCATACCTCAATAATATCACCACTGATTGAAAACTCATGTAGAGTTTTAGACAAGTCATTGAAATACGTGGCAAGCTTCTTAAGTTCTGCTCCCAGTAAACCTTGTAATGATTTCATGTTATATATCAAGACATTAGTAAGGCATTGACTGTGCGACAACTGAAGCAATGTGGCATCAGGGCGAGTGATGACAAACAAAGTTTTCAGTTTTGTAGCCTGGATATTGAAATGGTGAATGATGATACACCATACGTGTAGACTTCATAACTGGTGTCCGGAACAGCTTGCGACCAAGAAGGCGCGCTACCGCCAACCCTTCCGGATTCCGTCCGAAGACAATACGTTAGGACACTCCTTTAACGCCATATGCGACAAATATAGTCGTACATGCACGATCAACTACCAGACAAATAGCTGACACCACGATCTCTGAGCAAGAGTCGTACAGACAGCACGATCAGGAGGGGACCAGACCCAAAACCCCTTTTGCTCACTATAAATACCGACCTCAGAGTCTCATTTAAGACCAGACCCAAAAATTCACCTTATAAGCTTGGTGGCGTGGATTAACGTCCTACACCGGAAGGGAACCGCCAGTAAGCTCTGAATACATCTCTCTTTCCTCAGCAAGGTCAAACCCCCTTTGTAGGCAAGGTACGACTCTGTGCTTAAACAAGTGGCGCCATCCGCTCTAATAACCGGACTTTGCAACGGAAGAAGAGATGACTGAAGAAAACCCTTCGACGGAACCCCCCGGCTTCACTCAGCCTTCCGGTTCCGGACCCAGATTTCACCAAGCTGCACAGTCCATCCGGACATCATTCCGATTTACGGAAAGACAAATGGAAGCCATTGAGCCACTACTTGAAGAGTACATAAGACGAAAAAACCTCAGAGAGTTACGTACCCAACTAAATTACGACGAAGATAGTGAGGATGTAGATGAAGAGATAGAGGCCGAAGCACCACCAATACGGCACACTACGGCGGGACAAAACGCAACTATCGCACCCGCACCCGTAACAACACCTAATATCCATCCGGAACAACCACAACAACCAGCCAATCTACCTCCTCTTGCAGCAGCATATGTTCAGCAATCGGGACAAGTTTATAATCCGATGTATCATGGGTACAGCAATACCACTCAACCGCAGCTCACACAAAGTATAACCCCAAGACCTCAACCACCTCCTTTCCAGAGCCATTACAACATGTACACTACAGCTACAATGGCGCCGCAGAATACACCAGCGGTCGCGCAGTATACTATACCTTCGGCACCATCACAAGCCAGTACCATCCCAAGTCAGCAAATACCACCATTCCTTAATATGCCCATGCCTACACATCCAATGCAGTACACGCCGCAGCAACAGTGGATATTTACAGAAAAAGACATGATGGTGCAGACTGAGCCCGGACCGTTTGTCCAATGGATTGAAGAATACCCTCTACCTAAAGGAGCACGTTTGCCGAAAGGCATTGATATGTATGATGGAAAAGAAGATCCAGACAATCACCTGAAACATTTCAATGGTATTATCCAGATGGAGAAGTGGACAGTACCTGTAGCATGCCACATGTTCGCATTAACACTAAAAGACGCAACAAGGGCTTGGTTAGACGGCTTACCCACGGGGAGCGTTACTAGCTTTGAAGATCTTAAGACCAAGTTTCGATCATACTTCAGCCAACAAAGAAAATACAAGAAAATACACTTGGAAGCACATAACATTAAAAGGCGAAGTGGCGAAAACGTCCGGCAATTTATCACGAGATATACGGACGAAACCTCCCTCATTAAAGGATTAAATGAGGATCAAAAGATATCAGGATTTGTGCACGGCCTCCGACACCCTTCTTTAGTCGAATTCCTGTCTACAGACCTGCCGGGCACATACACTGCACTAATGGATAAGGCATACGTTTTCCTTACTGCAAAGGAAACAGCTGGAGATGTCGGAGACTCGATCGGTATGGAGCCTCGAGGACCATGGAGGTGAGAGTTCGGAAGAGGAGGACGTCGAGGCGGCAATAGTCGCGGGGAAGGACATCGGTACTCACCTTATCCGCACACGTCCGAAAGCCACCACCAGATCCGAGGTACACTGAATAATCATTCGAGACCACCTCGAGACGTCCTGGCATTGGAAAAGTCATCGTTGCGAGAAAGGGCTAAAGGAAAGGCAAAAGATCCTACCAAGTTTTGCGAATACCACAATGATGTAGGGCATGACACAAATGATTGCAGAGTATTTAAAACTAAGATGGAGGAAGCCATGAAAACAGGAAGATTGAGCAATTTGATCAAAGGAATCAAAGGCTCGCGCCCCAGGCCGGAGCACAATAGGCCCTCACCTCCGGAGGGTGTTGCACAACAGCAAGAACCTCTAAATGAACCCATAGCAGTAGTAGACTGTCGTGAAAACCGAAATAATATCCGCAGGGAATAACAAGATTGGGAAAAGGTTCAAATAAGCTTTCCAACCATCAAGGCAGAGGAGGCAGCAGAAGGACCCATTCTGATACGAGCAATAATTGGAGGTCATCCGGTGCAAAGAGTACACTTAGATACGGGCAGTGGCAGTGAAATTATGTATGAGCAGTGCTTTCTGAAATTACACGCTTTGCTGAAATCATTAAGAAGAGACTCTACCGTTTCGCTTGTTGGCTTCTCTGGGGAGAGGTCATGGCCCTTGGGAGAGGTAAGTCTGAAGGTTACTATCGGGTCCGCACCAAAGACGAGGAGTGAGCAATTAACATTCGTAATTGTCCGAGCAGCCTCTCCTTATAATGTAATTCTGGGACGACCAGCTATGAGAAAACTAGGATTAATACCCTCTCCACTCCATGCACTCGCCAAATTCCCAACTAGGGCGGGTGTGGGGTGTGTAGTCTCCGAATATAGACCGGAAAGGCATTGTGCCCAAATTGAAACCCCTTCCGAAAACAAGCCGAAGCCACCGACAGAAAGTAGTAGTCGAAGTGAAAAGGTGTTTCCTAACCCCAGATTCCCCGAACAGCACGTATCCATCGGCAGGCAGCTCCCAACGGAAGCGAAGAAGCAATTAGTAGACCTGCTAAGACTAAATACTGATGTTTTCGCTTGGACACCATCAGACATGACTGGGGTACCTAGGCAACTCAACATCGATGGGGAAATGTTCGATACGCAGCATAGGCTAAATGCCTGACCCCATATAAAGCCAATCAAGCAGAAGAAACGAAGTCTCGCCCCGAAGAGAAGCAAAGCCGCGCAAGAACAAGTCTCAGACCTAGTCAAGGCCGGAATCCTCAGGGAAGTAAAATATCAAAGCTGGGTGGCCAATCCCGTTATGGTCCGTAAACACGATGGAGGGTGGCGAATGTGTGTAGATTTCACGGATATAAATAAGGCTTGTCCCAAGGATTGCTATCCCCTACCAGAGATTGACTGGAAAGTCGAGTCTCTGTCCGGTTTTCGCCTAAAATGCTTCCTAGATGCGTACAAAGGGTACCACCAGATACAGATGCATAGAGATGATGAAGAGAAAACAGCATTCTACACTGCTGAAGGGATCTATTGCTTCACCAAGATGCCCTTCGGATTAAAAAACGCAGGCGCCACGTATCAGCGCTTAGTCGATAAAGCATTCGCAGGACAGATAGGCAGGAATTTGGAAGCATACGTTGATGACATGGTTATTAAAAGCCGAACTGAGGATGACATGCTATGGGACATACAGGAGACCTTCGGTACCCTTCGGTCTATCGGAATGAAGCTAAATCCAAAAAAATGTTACTTTGGAATGGAGGAGGGCCAGTTTCTAGGACACATGATAACGAATCAAGGCATAAGACCCTCGCCGGAAAAACTGAAAGAAGTAGTCGAAATGAAATCCCCAAAAACAATGAAGGAAGTACAGAGTTTAAATGGGAAACTAGCAGCACTCCATCGCTTCTTATCCAAATCTGCAGATAGATCACTACCCTTCTTTAAAACACTTAAGGGCTGTCTTGATAAGCAAAATTTCACCTGGTCACCCGAAGCGGAGGAAGCTTTCGGAAGTATAAAAGAATACCTCCATCAGTTGCCAACCATGGTCGCTCCGGACAAAGGAGAAACATTGATAGTGTACTTGGTAGCATCGGATGAGACGGTTAGTGCTGTACTGGTGGCTGATAGAAAAGAAGGGCAGAAACCGGTGTACTTTGTCAGCAGAGTGCTTCAGGGTCCGGAAACTCGATATTCAGAGATAGAAAAGCTGGCATTGGCCTTGGTACACGCGGCAAGAAGGCTACGGCGATACTTCCAAGGACATCTGATCCACGTCCTAACAAACAGACCAATCAAGCAAGTGCTCACGAGGCCGGAGGTATCAGGTAGATTAGCTAAATGGGCAATAGAGCTGGGTGAACATGACATAGAATTCCGGCACCGGAATGCCATCAAAGGACAAGCATTGGTAGATTTTCTGGCAGAAACAAAGCCGAGCCCAATCCGAGAGAAGAGAAAAGAGCCAGAATCAACAGACACCGGAGACGAGTCCAGTACCGAAGACAGTCATTGGAAACTCTATACGGTTGGAGCATCCAGTTCGGATGGCTCCGGTGCAGGTCTGATACTGATCAACCCCGAAAAGCAAGAATTCACTTATGCTCTGCGATTCGACTTTAAAGCTTCCAACAACGCCGCAGAATACGAGGCCTTATTGGCAGGCCTCCGGATAGCTAACAGGATGGGAGTTAGGAACATACATGCTTTCGTGGACTCTCAAATTGTAGCATTTCAGGTCGAGGGGACTTACGAAGCAAAGGAACCAGTCATGAGGAAATATCTAGAAAAAGTCAGAGAAATGAAGCAACAGTTCCGGTCCTTCAAAATTCAAAACATTAGTAGAAGTAGAAACAAGATCGCAGATGCCTTGAGTAAACTCGCCTCCACATCCTTCGCACACCTAACAAAGAAAGTCTTGGTGGAAACCTTGCAAAAGAGCTCAATTGAAAAGGAAGTGGAAGTCAAGGTGATAGAAGAAGAAGGTCCGACGTGGATGACACCCATCATCGAATACCTAAACAGTGGACTTCTCCCAGAAGACAGGGATCAGGCCCGAAAGATAAGAGTGAAAGCACCGCAGTTCACTTTACGAGATGGAATCTTGTACAAGAAATCCTACCTGGGACCACTACTGAGGTGCGTAGGTCCGCGGCAAGCAAGAGAAGTTATTCAAGAATTGCATAAGGGATCCTGCGGACTCCATTCCGGAGCACGAACGGTCGCATCAAAGGCAAACACAATGGGATACTTCTGGCCCACCATGTATAGAGATGCTAGAGAGGAGCTACAAGCATGCGATTCATGTCAAATCCATTCGCCAGTCTCAAAAGCACCAAAGGCTGAAATGATCCCAGTCACTTCTGCTTGGCCGTTTCTCAAATGGGGCATAGACATTGTAGGCCCATTCCCCGAAGCACCCGGACGGCTAAAGTTTTTAGTGGTAGCTATCGATTACTTTACTAAATGGGTGGAGGCCAAACCCTTGGCCACAATCTCCGGAAGGCACATGGAGAAATTCGTTTGGGAACATATAGTGACAAGGTTCGGAATTCCACAAACAATCGTAAGTGATAATGGCAAACAATTTTGTGAGGGAGCATTTACAATTTTCTGCAAAAATCTAGAAATCAAACAAACTTTTGCCTCCGTCGCCCACCCGCAAGCAAATGGCCAGGTCGAAGTCACAAACAAAGAAATAGTCAAGGGCATTAAAGCAAGATTGGGAAGAAGCCAATCCGGATGGGTCGAGGAGCTCCACCAAGTACTATGGGCTCACAGAATAACCCCCAAAACAAGCAATGGTGCTACGCCATTCAGCCTAGTTTATGGAACCGAAGCAATGATACCTCCGGAGGTAAGCGTACCAACTAGTCGAAGATTCTTAACCAGGGAAGAAAATGAAACGGAGTTGCGAAGAAATTTAGATCTCTTAGAAGAAAGAAGGGAGATAGCTACTATTCGGGAAGCTCATCACAAGAGACAAATGCAAAAGTATTACACCCAGAGAGTAAGAAAAGATGCCTTCCTACCAGGTGATTTTGTCTTCCGAAACAACGATGCCAGCAAGACGGAAAAGCAAGGGAAGTTGAGTCAACAATGGGAAGGACCGTATGCAGTCATAGAAGCTTGTGGAAACGGTTCATACAAGTTAGCTACTATTGAAGGAAGCGTGCTCCTGCGAACATGGAACGGAGCTCAACTAAAAAGATGCTATGTGTAGAAAACAGACAACAGCATGGAGCCTAAAGAATTTTTATTTATTATACTTGAAAGAGGTCATTTTGTAAAAAGCTCACTTTTAGAATACCATCAGCATGTAATTAAAAAAACGAAGGCTCCGGCCGAAGTAATATTAGAAGGCTCCGGCCCACCTTTTGAGCAAACAAACAAACCTCGCATCTCTATTTATTTTGTCTTGTTGCACATAATGCGTATAGTTTAAGTCAATAACAAAATCAAAATCCGTATACGCTCCGGCTTCGGATAAATAAACAACATTATATACTTGTTTTAAATTCACATATCAAAATCCGTATACGCTCCGGCTTCGGATAAATAAACAACATTATATACTTGTTTTAAATTAACATATCAAAATCCGTATACGCTCTGGCTTCGGATCACGAACTTGTTAAAAATAAACATTACATACTTGATTTAAATGGACACAATCTGAGCTCAATCCGTATACGCTCCGGCTTCGGCCCACAAATATTCACGAAGTATTTTATTAAACACTCTAAAGCATCAATGTACCCAAGCATAGCTTAGCTTCGGAATGACCAATGATTAGTTATGTAGTTATGAATTAACGATAAAAAAGGAAAAATCATAACGCACACAGGCATATTCATAACAAAATATAATACGAATATCCATAGCCATTACAGGCTTACAACTTAATCAGTTCGCAAAACAGGTTCGCACACACAACTGTTCAACAAAACACATAGCAAAGGAAAAGAGTAAGGAGAGTCGCTAAGAAGCATCTTCTGGAAGGACCTCCGGCTCGATCTGCAGAATCTCACTCGCCAGGACATCGAAGCTCGAAGCCAGACTGGAAAAATACGGAAAGTCCCTCTCCTCTAACTGAGTCCCTGCAGAGATCAAATCTGTAAATGCATTGGGCTTATATTCATCGAACCTGGTGATATCCAGGTCCGGAAGTCTGTTACGGAGCTTGCCCAATGTCCGGTGTGCTCCGTAGTCCATCGCGTGAGATTGCACAATACTTAGCTCCTTATTGAACTCATCACTCTTGATAAACTTCCGGATCATTGCCGGAAGCCCCTCTACTAGAGTTTTCTTCTCAAGACGCGCAGCCTCAAGGTTCCCTTCAAGAAAGCTCTTTTCCCGGATCAAGACTGCCTCTCGATCCTGACAAGCTATGAGATCCCTAGCAAACTCCTCCATTTTAATCCGAGCCTCTTCATACTTGGTCTTCCAACTCTCCTTCTCAGCTTTTATCAAGTCCAACTTGTCCAAATCCTTGCGGACAGATTCCAGTTCTCTCTCCACCATTTCCTTTTCACTCTGTTTAACACTGACCTCGGCCCGGAGCTCCTCGAAGACCTCCTATTTCTGTAGCCGAGCCTCATCATTCTGGTACGCCTCCACCCTCTTCTGGAGCTTTCCATTCTCCCTTAACAGTTTATATTGATGATCGTTCGCGATAGAAAATCGCCTCATGTACTCAGCCTGCGGACAAAATACTTCACATAAATAAGTAGGCAAGAATTAACAAATAAACGCTTCGGACTAAAGATTACCTGAGAAGTAATGATGTTAACTAACGCTTTGTTTGAAAAATCAATGAATGCCCCGTCCGTCATGTTTTCAGCCATTATCATCCGAGATGGAACCATTATGTTTCGAACATAGTCTATCCTTTCATCCTCATCATTGAGGAGGGTCCGATGACGTAACCGAGCAAAAGGGGGAGCAAAAATACCATCTAAATCAGCTCCCACGTCATCCTCTTCCTTCGGCACCCCTTCCGGATGACCTTCATCATCCGTACCCTCAGAGGAAGAAACACTAACAACATTTTCTTCCTTATCTGACGGAGCATCTGCTAAAATTCTCCCAATAGATATTAAACCTTTGCCAACGCCAGGCCCTCTCGCTCTACCTTCACCAGTTGCAGCATCCGATGATGGATCCGCACCTCCACCCTCAGCATCAACCTTAACTTTCTTTGGATTAGAGCGGTGCGGACCGAGCACGCTTTCGTCGCCTTCTCACCAAGTTTACTTCACCACCAACATTATCAACTGCGGCCTCTGGCGCACCACCTCCCACCGGACCTTGCTCCTGTTGACCCGGAACCTGCACCTGTTGAACAGAACCCTCCGGAGGAGGATTCACAGTGGCAGGATCGACATTCTGTACGGACGTCTCTACTCTTCGAGCAAAATCCACAAACTCCACCTCTTTAGCGTCCGAAGGGTTTGGGGTGAACGAAGCATCGTCGTAACCACTCTTCAAGAATTTGGAAAGTCCCATAACTGAAACAAAATAAACTTATTAGATTCGCTTCAAAACACACATAAATAAATAATAATATATATATAAAAAAAAAAGAAGAAAAAAAAAGGGTGGAGAAGGAGAAGAAAGAGAGGAAAAGAGGAAAAGACAGAAGCCAGAAGGGTCCTACGGGGCATACCCTCCCCATTTACACTGATAACCGGAGTAACAGGATGGTAGGCCCATGTAGAAGATAGCTTTGCTAAATAAAGGACAGGTTCCGGAAGTACGCGGTACCGAAGAGGATGACCAACCAAACTGCTCAACAACACCTCACTGAAACCTCCTGTCGGAAAGGGATCGGACAACGCCCCTTTCGACCTTTTCCGCATCACACCCGCACACCGAAACTCTGGCCGTATAACAGAAGCGTCAATGTAGAAGAACTTTCCCTTCCACCCCTTTATAGACGAAGGGATCCCAGTTATGCATTCCCAGCCTTCGCCAACCTAAAAAATCGGCGGAATAAAACCACGGAGGGCACTCCGTAGTGCGCCCGACAAGCAACGTCAAACATCGATATTCTCAAGCAACCGAAGGGGTTCAATTGCGAAACATGGCAACGGAAGTAATGAAGAACATCTAAAAAGAAGTCGGTGAAGGGTAACCTAAGATTCCCTATCTCGAAAGGGACACAATATAAAGTAACCATCCTGGAGGGAACATTCGAAGCTGTATGGTCCGGATCCGGAAGCCTGTAACGAAAAGTAGTCGGAAACCTATACCGCGATAGAAACCACGCTAACTCGTCCGCAGTTAGACTACAGCACTGCCTATCTAGATCACTCTTCGATGCCATTTAAATAAATAAGTAGGGAGGAAGATAGGAACGAACCTGATGAAGTATAAAAGAATTTACTTGGGGATCGGTTCCGGTTAAGAAAACAAGAGAAAACGAGAGAGAACGCAGAAAAAGTGATGAAAATGAAACTTGAGCCCCCCCTTATATAGGAGAGGGCTGATAAGACATGCCTGTTCGAAACAACGTTTCGGCGGCGTCCCCTTGAAATGCGACATGTGTCGATGACAACCCGACATGACCCTTCGGCAGAACCCTGCCAATGCATGACACCCGCAAAAAAAAAAAAAATAAAAAAAAATGGTACGATATGTGTGGCCTCTTGAGGTATTATCCCTTTCTTTTTATACATCTACCATACTGTTGCATTAATGACTTGTACAGTCTGCTATATAAGTTGTACAATTGTGGTAAATGTATAAAAAAAATGGTACGAATATCACCAAAGAGACTCACTGGTTAAGGATAGCCATGTTATAGTAGAACCGTTAGCTTCTATGACTAACACATTTCCAACATTCAAATGGACTATTTCCTGAAAAGCACAAACGTAAAGCAGTTTAACAACTTCGATATGAAAACTGATAACAGATCCCGGCTGGTAACTTTCATAGGAACCCAACAATATAATCTCTAAATGATACCATTACATTACAATAAATATTATCACATATCAATGATTTTCATGCCACAACTTGATGCGAGCCCAAGCGTAGAGGAACGGGCCCTTTTGTTTCTGTAGGCCCAAAAATCATATGAGTAAGGGGTTTCGCTAAAATGATCATAACTTGAGTATGGGGCTCCGTTTCAGGCCCGAAACCAGTCAAATCGAAGCTTGAAACAAAGAGGACGTCGTGGCAAGGTCCATTAGGGGCCATGGTAATTTTTCGGTCCCAATAACGCTGTATTTTATGAGTTTTTTTTTCCGCATTTTTATGTTTTTTTTTCCTTCAGTTTGCTGGACTTTATTTGTGGGCTAGTTTTCGCCCGTTTGTCTTTTTAGTCCCATTTGAATTTCCGGGTCTATTTTAAATACTTAAAAAGATTTTTGGGACTGAAAGATGACCAAGGCCCCTTCGGGACCTTGCCACGTCATCCTCCTTGTTTCAAACTTCATTTTGACTGGTACGCCCAAAACAGAGTCCTGTAGCCCAACTTACAATCATTCTAGTGTGGTCCAGTTATGGACATCCATAAACATCAAAGCCTGCTCTTCCACATTTGGGCCTCGACTAGTATTACTTGCTTCTTTTTTTTCTTTTTTTCATTTTTTGCTTCAATTTTAATCTTATCTAAAATAATGAGTAACATTGATTTTGATTTATGAATTCTCTCAAGTTGGCATTTGAAGGAATAATTTAAGTTAGTTTAACGGTAGAGATAACAACCATCTGGCTATAGTTAGATTGGATATTGTTCTTATCTATGATGAACGGAAATGCCTATAAGGGTGAAGTTCCCGTTTCGGGGATGACATGGGAACGGATACTCATATGATACGGCTTCGAAACATTTCCATCCGGTTTCCAGTTATGGGGGGACGTTTCTCCTAAGTTTTCTATTTAATTTGAGGGTTTTAATGGGGGTGAAAAGATATATTGTATATTCGATGGTGGTGATTTTATTTGATGGTCGTGAGTTGAAGATGGAGAAGAGAAAAGATAGGTGATATATATATGGGTTAATGATCCGTCCATCAGATGG